>PVJC01011993.1:0-40499 GCA_004026665.1 Murina feae | reverse complement strand
AGACTTAGACCGTACTGACCATCAGCCGTCTCCACGGTTCCCTGGGGAACAGCATCTGCACACATGGCTTCAACATGTGGATGATCCCAAGGTTTACATTCCTCATTTAATTGTTACTAACCCTCTGGGCTTGCAACTCGTCATATTCCCACATGAGGATAAAGCCAGAAGGGAGAGGAATACGCATGTCTGGGTTTCTGCGCTGAGCCAGGGGGGTCCTCTTATGGCTGTCACCTTGAGAGGTCACCTGCATGTTCAAATGCTGAGGCTCTGCTCCAGACAGTCTCAGAAGTCCTCCTACTCAGTCCTTCAACAAATATTTATGAAGCACCTACCATTTTCCAAGCTGGGCATACAGTGAAGAGCAGAAAAAAACATGCAGCCTTCGCTCTCATGCCTGCAGTCTAATGGAATTTCTTTTGGAGCCCAGATTACAAATTACAGAAGAAAATCAATCTTCGTACTTTAGCAACACAAATAGTGGTGTCACGCTGGATCACAGTCTTCATTATTGTGCATGACCCTGAATAATGTCTGGCCATTGGAAACAGAAGTCAACCCCTGAAATACAGTCCCTGGAGATGTTAAAAATGCTGTGATACAGGCTCTAAGAGAAGAGTTACACATAAATTTGGGGGCAGTGGCATCAACAGAATAAAGGCATGGCCTCGGCAAATGACTTCTTGGAGTTTGTGCCTCTGCGATGGAGTGAGGACATCCTGCCCAGGGACAGGGAGGTGGCAGGGAAGACGCAAGGGGGAGAGGGAGTGGCAGGGAACTCAGTGGGACAAGTCCATCCCAGTCCAGGCAGGTGATCCAATTCCTGCATAGAGGAGGGCATGGAGCTCTTATTGGGAAGAGGCATCAAATCAGGGCAGCAGCAGGAGAGTTGAACCCAGAGGGTTGAGAACCTTAGCCAAGAGTGTGAGAGAATCCATCCAAAAACTGGGTAGGGAGGAGCGGGAACTGGGCACGCAACCTGGGCACCAAAGCCCAGGGAACTAGAAATATGCGGGTTCCCCAGAACACCCTGGCCATTAGGAACTGGGCAGGTGATCTGGCCTCACCCAGGGCTGGGAAGGAAGTGGCCAGGTAACAAGGCTTCATGGTGCCAGGGAAGCATCTGGCACTTCTACTCGTGGTAGGAGCAGCCACAGCTCCTTGACGCCTTCGAGACTGTCTGGTTGGCCTCTCCTTTGTCCCAGGAATATGAAGCCTAAGGACAACTATGGACAGTAAGCCCTTTCTTAACATCATTGAGACAAGTTCTTTAAGTACATTTTTACTGATTGCAGAGAAGAAGAGAGAGAGAAACATAAATGATGAGAATCATTGATTCACTGTCTCCTGCACGCCCCCTACTGGGGATCGAGCCCACAAGCTGGGCATGTGCCCTGACCGAGAATCGAACTATGACTTCCTGGGTCATAGGTCAGCATTCAACCACTGAGCCACACTGGCGGGGTTGATAATAGATTCTTGGAAACAGCGACTAAGTGAAACAACCTATAAGGAAACCAATTTGACCACAGGCTAATTGATACAAAGAAGAACTGAGGTCCTACATACATTTCTGGCCACAAAAACATCTAAACAAAGACTCCAAACACTTCTAATATTAAACGTTTAAATAAATGTGAGCTATACATACTCTTAGAAAGACTAATAAAAACAAGTGAGAGAATGATTTTCCAACCTGCTTATTTCAGTTCAGGGTGGAAGGCAGCCAGAGCCTATCCTGGCAGCTCAGGGCACAAGGTGGTACCCACCCTGGACAGCCCTCCCATCAAAAGGTGAACTCACAACCCCCTACACACAGTCACTCAGACCGGTACAATGTAGACAAGCCTGTTTAATCTAGCGTGTTCATCTTTGAGATGTGGAAGGAAGCTGTAGGACCTGGAGAAAACCCACATAGACATGGGGAGAACATTCCAACTCCACAAAGACGGTGGCCCCTGTGGGGAACTGATTTTCTTTTTCCTCATCAATGTTATAATGAAATGACTGTTATTCATGGGCCTGCTGAACTCATTATAGACAGTGAATAGGGGTTAAGATGTTATAGGACAAATGACTTTATTTTCTAACGATTTCTTATATATCCAGTAGCTGCCACAGGTTGGGAGAAAAATATTAACAAAACACAGATCTGATAAAGAACTGGTATCCAAAACAAACAAAAAACTCTTAAAACTCAACCATAATAAACAATCCAATTTACAAATGGTCCAAAGATCTCAATAGACACTTCACCAAAGAAGGTACACAGCAAATAAGCATATGAAAAGATGCTCAACATCAACTGTCATTTAGGAAATCCAAACAAAAATGAGATGCCAGTATATACCAATTAGAATGGTTACAATAAAAATAACCAGTAAAACAAAAACCCAATGATACCAAATGCTGGTGAGGATGCGGAATGGTAGGAAGGCTCATTCATTGCTGGTGGGAATGTGAAGTAGTAAAGCCACTTTGGAAGATATTCTTGCAGTTTCTTGCAAAGCTAACCATAATCATACCAGAGGATTCAGCAATCACACTCCTTGGTATTTACCCAAATGAGTTGAAAACCTGTGTCTACACAAAAACCTGCACACAAATGTTTACAGCAGCTTTATTCATAATTTCCCCAAACTGAAAGCAACCCAAGATGTCTTTCAAAAGGTAAATAGATATCACATTCATCAGTGGAATAGTATCTAATCTGATAAAAGAGTAATATGCAAATTGACCCTCACTTCCTTACACCTAAGCCATGCCCACCAGCCAAGCCATGCCCACCAGCCAATCAGAGCAGTTGCATGCAAATTAACCCAGCCAAGATGCCAGCCGGCCGGCAGCCACGGAGCTAGAGCAAACAGGAGGCTTCTGTTGCACCAGCGAAGGAGGAAACTGCCTGCCTAGGCTAGCTATGGCCTTTGCTCAAAGCAACAAGGTTTCAATTGTAGAAGCCACAGAGATGAAGCAAACAGGAGGCTTCTTTGCCTGCCTAGGCCTCTGCTCAAGGCAATAAAGTTTCAATTATAGAAGATAAATAAACCCCAGAAACCTGATTCCAGCCAGCCTTGCTGGGATCTTGGGTCAATGGGGGTTGTGGGCAGCCTGAAAACAGCCCTCAGCCCCTCACCCAGGCTGGCCACACCCCCATGGGGTGAGGGTCCCCAATTGGGGGGGGCTTGGCCATCCTGCAAGCAGCCATCAGCCCCTCACCCAGGCTGGCCAGGCATGCCAGCAGATGGACATCCCCTGAGGGGTTCCAGGCTGCAAGAGCGCACAGGCCGGGCTGAGGGACCCCCCCTCCCTCTGAGTGCAGAGGCCCCTAGTAAAAATATATTTAAAAATAAAACAAATTTTAAGAGTATAAAATTTGGGTGTCTTGAGACAAAAAAGTTTGAGAACCACTGCCCTGCGCCTATGTGGTCTGGTTAAACTTTATTCTTTTTTAAAAATATATTTTTTAAAATCCTGCACACCCCACACTGGGGATTGAGTCTGAAACCAGGGCATGTGCCCTCCGACTGGGAATCGAACCATGACCTCCTGGTTCCTAGGTCAATGCTCAACCACTGCGCCACGCTGGCCGGGCTAAACTTTATTCTTTAGACTATTTTCTGGACCATTTCACAAATGATACACTAATAGCAACCGCATCTAATAGTTCCACGGAAGCTGCCAACACCGAGGAAGTGGCCATCGGGGCGGCCTGGGTGTATGAAAAACGTGTGTGCCGAGCGTATCTTTTTTCAAGCGTGAATGTGGATTTTGTTCCATTTTCATGTTTCCATTGTCTTCTTTTAAGATGAAATATTTCCAAGACTATAATAAACCATGAAGGTAGATGAAGAAATGCAGTGCAAGTCAAATTTATGGTGTGGGAACATGAGGCTTGCTGTTACAACCTTTAACGGCAGCTAGTTTACAATAAACATCGGGCTTAGCCTGCTAGAAAATAGCCACAGACAGGGGGTAATTACTTGTCCATCTCTAAGCTTCAGAAACTCTGGAGGCCCTGCAGTTGAATAATGTGGCTCTGCCAACTGTCACTCATGGGGACTGACGTTTTTTGTTGTTGTTGTTTTCATTAAATCGGGGAAGAAAAAGAACATAAGATAAACCTCCCTTTTGAAAGTGCTGCAATTCCATGGGTGGATAAATCCAGGACCCATCCCTTCCCACTGTCTTTATTAGTCTTGAGAAGGTCACATAGACCCCGATAATGTGGCCACAGAGGGGAATGGGATGTATAGTGTGTTCGAAAGGGCCTGTTGCCAGCCGATCTGAATATGACAGTGAGGTTTCTATAAACAGCCAGAGAAAGACAGCTAGATCCCCATGCAGATAACAGGGATATAAATGGACCTCTTAATGAGCCTTGCATCATCACATATGAAATAATAAATACACCCAAACAGATAAAAAGAGGAAGAGCAAAATTATGCAAAAATCCTGTCGTGGAGCTATGTGGGCAGTGGTGCTCAAAATAGAAACCAAGCAGCTTTCCGAAGACTTGAAGTTTTTAGATAAAGAAAATATAATCGGTCTAATTCGTGTCTAATCCTGTTCCCTTCAGCTCTTGGCAGAAACTGTTACCTATATCTGGTTACCTGAGGACAGTGGGACTGCTCCCAGAAATACAACCTGAGGCAAATGCTCACAGATACATATTCTAATTTTACGTTTTTTTACATGAAAAAAAAACAAGAACTGTGCGAAATTCAGGGTCATGTGTAAAGAAGATGACCAAGATACACATATTTTACCTTAATCTCTGCGAGCCTTCACAAGTAACTTACACTTATTTTTGCCGTATGAAAACTCTAGATTAAACGGTAATTTAGCATCAGCTGCTGCACCTGTCATTGTTAATGCCTTCGCTTAGTTGAGATCAAGGCTCAATGCCTTGTGAACTCATCCTGAGTGTTTTCTTCTTGAAATGAAGAATGGAAGAATAATTCAGATTTTTATTTTATCATTTCCCTGGCTCAGAGGTGGCCCCAGTCCTACAGTGGAAACTTCTATTTCATTTCACAGTGAATAAAAGCATTTTTCCTTACACAGCAGAGCAGAGCAGATCTAGTCTGTCCCATGGCAATGCGAGTAATAGCCAGATGTTATATGTTCCAGAGGAAGTGAAAAATAAGTTATACTCGATCTTATGAGCCGTAAGGACCTTTCCTTTCAATTTCATTAGGAAAATTTATGATGTAGCAGAGGTGCCAACCCCAAAAGAACAGTGAGGAAATGAGCAAAATGTAAGAGGAAACCGAGGCACTACCTTTCCCTCTGAGACTGATGTTCCCTCGCATCAGCTTCCCAGGGTCTAGAGCAAGAGGAAGCAGGATGGATTTAGACCAACTGTTTTGTAAACCAGTAACAGTCGAGATGGAGCATGGAGAGTCTTACAGCTGGAACGAAACTCATGAGTTGGCTTTATTTGACCCTCACAGTGTTTCGCTAAAAACTGTATTCGTTGCCAACATTCACAGATCAGGATATTTCATTTAAAAAAACAGAAACAGACACAAACCTGCATTTCTGTCTCCCTGAGCATTCCGAAGGCCTAGCTCCTGCGTGGTTGTGCCACGGCAGAGGGACAGGCGGGAGCTGGGCAATGGTGGCTCCCCTCCCTGTAGCCAGCCCCCCCGCCCCCAGCCCCCAGCCCCCGCCGCCAACCTCGCTCGCACGCACTTACAGGTGCGCAAGGCCCCTGAGTGAGCCCCTCTCGTTTCCACTGTGAGTCAGCGAAGACAAGGTTGATCGGACTCAGGTGTTTGCTCTTTGAAGTTCCTCCCTATTCTCTCCCACTGAAACTCTGTGTTCAGTACAGTTTCAGATCCCAATGGGACCTAAAATGGGAGGCATTCAGGGCCATGTCCCAGATCAGAATTCCTTCAAAGTTATCCACTGATCTGAAGATTTCCTGGGAAATAAGGGTTTAGAGCAGCGGTTCTCAACCTCTGGGTCGCGACCCCTTTGAGGGTTGAACGACCCTTTCACAGGGGTCGCCTAAATACATCTGCATATCAGATATTTACATTACGATTCATAACAGTACAAAAGTACAGCTATGAAGGAGCAAGGAAAATAATTTTATGGTTGGGGGTCACCACAACATGAGGAACTGTATCAAAGGGTCACGGCATAGGGTCGCGGCATGAGGAAGGTTGAGAACCACCGGTTTAGAGTTTTTTCTTGAGGTTTATGTCTAATCGAGGTTGTATCTCAATTCAAAATGAGAGTAATTCTGGAATTAAACAGAACAAAGACCCACAGGGGATATTATTGAAATGTTTCTTTCTCTATTAATACGAGGGGTGGGGGGAGGAGAAGAATCCCAGGTTCTGGGCCCCACTCTGCCTCTCACAGGCTGTGGGACCTCAGGGGAGTCAGTTCACTCAGCGACTTCACCTACAAAATGGAGGGGATGTTTCTGCATTCAGAGCCCAGACCTTACATCAGATCAGCTGGGGGACTTTAAAAAATGTCATAGCCTAGACCCCTATCTGCTCACCTCGTCTCCATTCATACACTCACTTCCGCCAGTTCTGCCCTGAAGCAGGAAATGTACAAATGGCCAAGAATGAACAAATTAGGGGGTGTACTTAGGGAAGATAACATCTAAATGTCCCACTCGCCCCAATCTGTTTCTCAGCGCTGGTATCTCAAATGCTTCGGAGCAGTTGCTTCTCTTCTGCAGGCTGTGGGATTCCAGCCAAGGACCCAGATTAGCCCTTATCAGGCCCCTGCCCGGCCTTATCACCCAGTCACAACTGAGGGCCGGGAGGGAAAACAGGCCAGACGGAATGTTTGGAAACAGGGCCAGCTTTAAGGGCAAAGCGAGCAGGCAGCTGTCCAGAGGCTCACCAAGAAAACGCTCTCTCCTAGCTGGCTGAAGCTTTTATTTATTTATTTATTTTCATTTTTAAAAAATATATTTCTATTGATTTCAGAGAGAAAGAGAGAGATAGAAACATCAATGATGCCCCCATCTGGGGCCTGTGCCCTGACCAGGAATTGAACCCTGACCTCCTGGGTCATAGGCTAAGTAAGGTGACCAGACGTCCCGCTCTTGGCAGGACAGTCCCAATTTTTAACAATTTGTCCCGCGTCCCGAGGCATTTTTAAAAAAGTCCCGATTTTTGGAAAGAATGCACGACAAGCTAGGGAACGGCGGGAGAACGGGAAGAAAATAGATGGTTTTTGGCGACTAAGCAGTCAATGGTGTTCCGCTTTACCAATGTTAAAATCTGGTCACCTTAGACTAGGCTCAACCCCTGAGCCACACCGGCCAGGCCTGGCTGAAGTTTTTGCTTGAGGCTTTGAGGCCTCTCAAATACACGTGCTGCCTGGTGTACTCCTTAGTAGTCCTTTATACCTCAATGCGAATACTTTTCCCATCAGTTCGACTCAATAAATATAGCTTGACAGTGTGGCTGCCCTTTGCAGAATTTGATAAGACCTTGAGGTGCCCCCTCCAGACAGGGAGGGAAAGAAACGTGTGGGTGGGAGGGAGGAAAAGGGCAGAGCCGGGAAGGCTGGGAGAGTCAACAGCCAGCATCAGCCAGCCCACGGCTAGCCTGCGTCTGGCACTGAGACAGGCTTTTGTCTGAAGGGAACTGACATCAGGCAACACAGAGTAGGACCTCAAGCAATACTTTGAGGCACTTCATTCCTCACCGTGAGAACCTCTCTTTTCTCTCTGTTCATCCCTCCCTCACCCTCTCCCAGGCCCACACCTACCTCTATTTAGGACTTACTCCGTGGCCTTGTTTAACTTCCTTCCTCCCCCACAAGAGCACAAAGACCACATCTGACTCCTCAGGAACTAGACAGCACTTGACATTTAACCGCTGGCTGAGCGTTTGATGAATGACTACATGACTGCACCTCCCTGCCTCACTGGCGGCACCAGGAGAGAGTCTGTCATCCTGGCGCTTGGTTCCAAACCTCTACATCCAATTGTGTCTGCATTTCCAAACTCCGGACACAACATTCTGAAACAAAGACGAAGGGGAAGAGGTGCAGGACAGGCCAGGGCATGAAGGCACTGCCACCCCTGTGCACACATACCTATGTATACGCTGCCAAAACGTTGCTCTGCCCTTTCCCATGGCCCTGCGTTCCTGTTTTGCCCCAGAACGCCGTAGGTTTCTAGGAGGGAGACCTATCGTTCTGACTTGTTTGCTCTGTTTTGTAACAAAATAAATGAAAAGCAGAGCCTATCAAAACCCTACCCCCACGATAACAGATTATTATACTTTTTAACAAACTGACCCTCCACCGCTTTCCCCACTTGTGATCTGCTTCAAGGAAGTGCCTGTCCCTCGGAGAGCTCAAGGTCCCAGCCGCAGTTGTGTGGCCTTGGGTAAGGGACACAGGAAGGCTCTTTGTCCTCGGGGTTCTGCAGTGTGTCCGAGGAGATAATGGTATATTCAAAGGGTGTGAAGAAAGCTTAACATTAGTCTGCATGAAACTCTTTGAAATGCATGAAGGGTGCTACAGTGTATAAACTTAACACTTGCCCTAGTGTTCACTCAGAACCCTGTCTGAACATTTATAAAAATCTCTCTGCGGGTGTGTGTGTTCACACACTCACACTCACTCACACACTCACACGAATATATTTAGATTGCTTAATTGCTTTTAAAATTTCTAAGTAAACACGCTGAAATGATTACAAGGCATCTGTATAATGTGTCCAATGCGAGCCTGCCACGATAAGAGCTATTTGAGGAAGTAAATCACATCAATGAAAGAACAGCAATGAGTCAATTGATGAAATATTGCATTAGCAACGGCCTCCGACCCCGTGTGATGCCAACCAAATGCTTTTTCCTCTTTGTAATTTAATCATATTTCAGTTAAATTAATTTCTTAAAATCCGCTCAGATAAGCCGCCTGTGTTAAACTCGGACACACACACACACACACACACACACACACACACCTCCAGGTAGAGGGGAAATAAAGGACAGGTTGCACTCCTGTGATGACTCTCTCCACCTCTGCTTTATTTTGGAAATGGACGACAATATCCTGTTTCTTTTTTCTGTCTGACAAGAAATTTCCATAACTTCTTCCTAATGTGTGATGATGTCAAGGACCCCCTCCCTCCCCCAACACCCCAAGATAAAGGCCCAGTCACCACAATAGAAAAGGGTGAAAAAGCAGCCACGAGAGCCCCCGTGGTGTTTGTCACGCAGGCCAACTGGCTTCCTTCTTCTTTTCTTGTATTTTTTTAAAATAATTTTTAAAACTTATTTTAATACAAACTAACCAGCTCAGAAGGCAGCGCTCGGAGAAGTGCTAACAAGCCCGCCGCGCGCGTCTGTGCTCGGGCTTGCTGGCCGAGCGCATTCGACACACATCCAGGAATCTGTTTGAGGACTGCGCGTGGTGAAGTCATGTTTTAAGAATGTTCTCTCATTATCCTGACTCAGAGGGCGCCGTGAGCCACAGAGAGGAGGCTGCACAGCGATACCTTCTGTTCCAGCTGGTTTTCAAGAACCGCCTTCCACTGTACTGAGGGCCGCAGAGTGACGTCACCCCGGGTTCATTCCTCCGCGTCTTCTTCTTACAGGGCTGGAGCAGGAGCGGTTTTTCCTGTTGACATGTTTTTTGAAACGGCGTCACCTAGGAGAGGTGAGGGGACCTGCGAAGGGAGAACCACGGAGAAAAATGACCAGCCAAGATACTTGTTTGGGAAAACAGAAACATCAGAGCTGTGGTTTGGCAAGTAACTGACGCCTAATGAGAAAGGCAGAGAGAGAAGTGAGAGGAAACAGGGATGGAGGGAGTGGGGAAGGGGATGGGGAAGGAGAGGCGGAGGAGGGCAAGGAAGGAAGACAGAGGGAGCAGAAGGAGCAGGACTCCCAGCGCGACTGACATGCACCCCGCAAGGGCGTCACTGGGCCAAGCCCTGCATTGAGACTGCAAGTTGAATCTCCGGAGACACTACCCAGCATGGGACGTCGGGTCAGGTCGGTGCCCTAGAACTAGGGGAAATGTCCTCGATAATTCTCCTTTAGTCATCTCGTCTCAAGCCGATGGACAAGCACACGCCTGAAGTTTCCACAGAGGCTAGAATAGGAATCACAAGGCTATAACTACCAGTTCTGGTGAGGAACCTCCTCAGCGGTCTCCACATGGTGTCACACACACACACACACACACACACACTTCAAAACCACTCCATGGCTTTCCACTGCAGTCAGAATAAAACCCAGCCCCAACTCTACAACCTCACCAGCCTTCCTTCGCAACAATCTCCCGCCACACTGGCTTCCTCTCAGTTCCTTGAGTCTCCTGAGCAATCTCTCACCGCCAGGCCTTGCCAATGCTGTTCCCTCTACCTGCGCGTCTTCTTCACCATCAGAGGGGCTGGCTCCTCTTCATCCTCTAGGCCTCACCCAGAGAGGCCATCCTCGGCCGCTTTGTCTAAAGAGGGCACTCGCTGTCGCCACCCCCAGTATTCTCTCTTACTGTACCCTATTAGTGTCCTAGCACTAATGATCATTTGTCAGTGCATATTTATTGATTTATCTACAAGTCAATTGTCCTTGACACCTACTAGTCAAATATTTGTTAAGTGGGTAGAATGTTCCAGCTTGTGGATTTGGGATGCACAGCCGTCACCAAGAACCTATCTTTGCTTCTAGTGTCCCCTCCTCTTCCCTGCCATTCTTCACATGCTCCCGCCTGGTCCTGGAAGCTGTCCCTGCTCCCTGAGAATACCCCAATACCCTGAGCAGGCCACCCCCTAGCTAAGGGAGGGGGAAGCAGCTGTCCTTGGATAGGCAGAGGCAATGAGAAGCCACAAGGGGTTAAAGAAAGAAATCAGAGTTAGCAACTAATCTGATGATCTTTCCATGTAATTAGAAAAACAGACAAAGGAAATCACCAAAGAGAGCGCCCTGCAGAGAAAAGAGAGCAAACCTTGGACATATTCTGACAGGGATGAGCACTCCTCTGTCTGGTACAGTCATTGGAGGGACCAGGAAACGGGTGATTAAAAAGGAGGCCGCCTGGCCCCCCAAACTAACAATGCCCCGGCCCCTCTCCCTCTTCCCATGCTCAGCACTTAGATCCAAACAAAATATCATGGGGTCACTAATACTTCATGACGGCCCAGGAGTTGCTCAGTACCCATGATCCCCTTCCCTCTCGATGAGAAGCATTATTTTTTGTTTGGCCTGAGTATCTATCTGTCCAGAAACATGTTTCATGATCACGTGAGACCCCGGGTGCTGTCAAAGCTTTCTTACTCAGAACTCGATGATCAGCGCACAAATGAAACTCTTGGCCAAACATGTATGGCCTGAGTTTATCCAAAGTCCAAACAAATCAGATACTCCTCCTGGACAGAAATCAAATTCTTTCCTTTGGTAATAATTTCTCAGAAATTCAGCTAAGCAGTACACATTATGTTCCCAAAGTTCTGCTCATCACATTCAATCCGGTGTCACGAGCATCCATGGCTGTAATGAAGGGTTTGGAGAAGTCTGAAGCTTCCAAAATGGAGAAAGAAATCAAAGCCTGCCTACACTTTTGGGAAATAGCTCAACACTGTAGGTTCCAAAAACTATAATGAGTTTGCCCTTCTATATATATATATATTTTGTCAAACAGCACAATAGACCGGCTACAATTCCAAATGAGAAAAATTCTAAGGGATCCCGCAAAGGACATGCTTTTTTATTATTAATTGTAGGGAGCTTGCCAATCCCTAATAGAGTCTACTGTATTCCACACAAGATCTCAGATCTCAGATATTTGACCTACGAAAGCCCAGCAGGCCTTACTAAATTTCATACAGTTCACGGATGGCTGCAAGCCTCAAATTGGATGCACCCTCACATTCAGGGATGAGGTCATAAAATGTCATTCTCACCCTGACCGGTTTGGCTCAGTGGATAAAGCGTCAGCCTGAGGATTCAAGGGTCTCAGGTTCGATTCTGGCCAAAGGCAGCTGATCAATGTTTCTCTCTCATCGATATTTCTAACTCTCTGTCCCTCTCTCTTCCTCTCTAAAAAGTCAATAAAATATATTTTTTAAAAGAATTGTTAATAAAAATAAAATAAAATGTCATTCTCTGAAATTCAGGATAAAAAACTATAGTCAATATAACATTGACTATGGTATTAGTAACATAAGATGTTTAAGATTTTAAAGAGGTTACAAGCCTTTAGAGACGTTTTATAAATCTACGGTTGGTGTTCTTGAGATGTCCTCAGATCTCAGCAAGGAGAATCAAAGCTCCATAATGTAAGTGATGGTAGTGACCATTTGTTGAGCAGCTACTATGTGTCAAGCACACTGCCACAAAGTTTGCATTTGCTGTTCCATTAATCCTCACGACAAGGTGGTGAGGAGGCTCTGGCTATGATGGTGTTGGGGTACGAAGGAGGATAAAAGTTGTTCATTATATGCCCTAGCTGGTCTGGCTCAGTGGATAGAGCATCAGCCTGGGGACTGAAGGGTCTCAGGTTCAATTCAAGTCAAGGGCACCTGTCTGGGTTGCAGGCTCAATCCCCAGTAGGGGGTGTGCTGGAGGCAGCCGATCAATGATTCTCATCATTGATGTTTCTATCTCTCTCTCCCTCTCCCTCTCCCTTCCTCTCTGTTATATTCTTCCAATATAACATTAAGAGATTGTGATTGTCATATTGCATATTCAATCTGGCCAAATATAGCTATGGGATGAGTGCAGAATGTCACAATAGCCCGTGGCATGTTGAATATTCTTCTCAACTCCAAACTGTGCCATTAATGGCATTAAGGGGAAGAGAAATGATCCCCTGAAGTTGTGCAAAAAGGCAGTTAAGTGAAATACAAACATGATAAAAAATCTCCAAAACTTTGAGATGAGTTACCCAAATCAGTTATCCAGAGGGCAGTGTCTGTGAAGGAAAGAAAGGTGACTGTACATCCTTCTCAGCCTGCTTGGGATGTCCCTTAAGAACACTCAATTCCCTTGGACCTAATTCAATATTCACTAAACCTCCTGATCTTTAATTTAATCTTCTGGGGATGCCTTTCCATCAGGGGGAAGTACCCTGTGCATCTGACCAGGGCTGGTCAGTTGCCAGCTTTATTCTCTGGGATGAAATAATAACTTGGTCAGGAGGAGGACATTTAGTCTCTGCCAAATAGAGGTACTGGGAATCAATTCCTAAAAAGATCAACTTTGAATGGGCCAACATGGTGTTTCTAATCCTTAAAACCAAGGATCCAATCCTAACTTTTCAATGGCCTCCATCAAAATACATACATTTTGGCCCGGGTCGGTGTGGCTCAGTTGTTTGGTGTGTCCTCCCATGCACTAAAAAGTTGCAGGTTCGATTCCTGGTCAGGGCATATACCCAGATTGCAGGTTCGATCCCCAATGTGGCATGTATGGGAAACAACCTGTTGATGTTTCTCTCTCCATCAATGTTTCTCTCTTTCCCTCTCCCTTCCTCTCTCTCTAAAGGATCCATAAAAGCATATCTTCAGGTGAGGATTTTTTTAAAAAAAAGAATACATTTGGAAACTGCCTACCTCCCTCTTTGGACATCTTAATGATGTTGATTTAGGAGCACTTTTAATGAGTGACATTAAGAGACTGTCATATTGCGTATTCAATCTGGCCAAATATAGCTATGGGATGAGTGCAGAATGTCACAACAGCCCATGGCATGTTCAATAAGCCCTTAGCCAGTTTTTAAAATTAATCAGAAGAGTTCCCTATACCAAGGAGTTCTACCGGCAAACCCATGAAGCTTTCAAGAACTAGCCTGCCCACAGTCCCCTTCTCAGGAAAGCCACTCAGAGAGATGGTTTCTGCAAACAAACTGCCTACTCCAGCTGTGTGCACTGAATGGAGGCAGCATCGCCACATGGGCCACAATGACAGGAACAGAAACCCAATCGTCATGGCCAGGCTCAAGGGAAAGAGGACAATGATACATGTAAGGGCGGCCATCTGCTTCTGAGGCCACTCGGCATGAGGCTCTATGGCCACCAGGAGGAGAGCTCCTGATTAGATAGTGACAAAGTGGCCCCGTTAGACTCTCTCTTAGGAAGAGGAAATCTTAGGAGGACAAGGAGAGCATGGGTTGTTCTGGATCAAGGGAGCAGCTGGGGCAGGTCTCCTAGACACACTCGTCTTCTAGGGCTTGGGAGGCTAAGGATGTGTAGACATCCCTCTGGACAGCGTACTCTTTGTATTGAGTTAACCATTCCCCTCAAAATGTTACTTCTGAAACTTAAACAGGGGCTACTTTTGAAGTTTTCTACTTGAAGCTGCCCTTTGCAGAACTCTTGAACTAAAGAACTTCTTGAAACTTATTTGCTAAAATCAAATATTTCAGTCATTAGAATCCACTCTCAAAATGTTCTGTCTCCTCGTATTCATCCTCTACCAGGACACCGTACAAAGAGATGTGAAGATAGCACCCTTTCCCCAACCAGGAATTATGTCTCCTCCTCACTTTAATATTCCTGGACCTTAGCCCTTTGTTTTCCAATGCTGCAGCTAATCGTATTTTTAATTTACATGCCAAGCTTAAGTTTACTAATTAAACATTAAACTTGGAGTTGCTCAATGACTTTTTGCAGCTGACCTCTGGCACTCCCACCCTCTTTCAAAGGCACCATGAGTCTTTTCAAGAACTTAATTTTAGGAGCTCCTTGACATGTAGAAAAGTTTAAAACTGAGCCACACGATCCTTAGCTGCTTTGGCTCAGTGGATAGAGTGTCAGCCTGCAGACTGAAAGTTCCCAAATTCGATTCTGGTCAAGGGCACCTGCCCGGATTGCGGTCTCGATCCCCAGTGGAGGGTGTGCAGGAAGCAGCCAATCAGTGATTCTCTCTCATCATTGTTGTTTCTATCTCTCTCTCTCCCTCTCCCTTCCTCTCTGAAATCAATAAAAATATGTTATTTTTAAAAACCTGAGCCATGAAGTGATGTCTCCAAACCTTGTTATTTAAAAATCTTAAAATATTTATGGTTTATACTCACGTGCATTAAATAAAATCTTAAAATATGCCTCCGAAAGTAAAGCTACTGATTATTAAGGGTTTACTATATGCCACGCACTATGTTGAATGCTTTGTTTATCCTCTCACATTCCATTCTCACAGCAATCGTTTGAGGTAGATAGTATTATTTTAAACAAATCTTGAAGTGGAAGGAGAAACATCTGGGCCCAAGGTGCAAATTTCCTTGCTGTAGGCAGCATCAGGGAATTGGGAATGGGATGCTCTGCCTTTGAGTCCTGATCTGTTACTCACCTTGTGTCTTCTGACATGTCATTTCTCTTCAACTACCAACCCGGGCTCCAACTTCCTCCTTGGTTAATCACAAATTGTTATAATTATTTTTACTTAAGGGCGGTCCTAGCTCCAACAGAAAAGCTTTCTAGCTATCATTTCTCTATTATAGCTTCAATCATGCGTCTTAAAGATCTTGCATCTTTAGGCCTCTTGTTTTGAAAGGCAAAAACCATGGGGAGATGTTTTAGATTGGCACTTATCAGTTAAGCTTCAATGACCAGTTAATGCTTTACTAAGGCTTACTTGATAGCGAGCTAAGAGCTGAACCTGGGTTGAGCTACTGGAGTTGGAAAGGTACTGACGGCTGGTGGATCAGTGAAGATTGGGTGGCAAAATGTCTCAAAGAAAGACTTCACCTAAATACATTTAACCGGCTTCTTCCCGGCTTAGGAGATGCCTTAGAAGTTGGTGTAGAGGCGAGAGGAATGCTCGGTGTGTTACCCTGAGCATCTGGCTGAAATGGGAGTGAAGAAGTGTTGAAAAAGGAAAACCAAGAAAGTGAGCCGGTGGGGAGGACTTAGAGAAAGCCATGGTCAAGAGTTTGGACTCCATTTCAGAAGTAAAAGAATATCTGAAAGTTTCTTATCAGGGAACCAGATGTATGCTGCTTTCAGAATAGGGTAAATGGTGGGAATAAGGTGTGGAAGGTAGGGCTCCGGGTGTGGTTCGGAGGCCTTTACAATAATCCGGTTATGAAGTCATGGAGCCCCAAACTCGAGTGGTGGTGGTAAGAATAGAAAGGAGTGTGATGCCACAGAGGACACGGCTGCCCAGTGCATGTGGGAGAGTGCTGAGAAGACCCCAAATCATAGACTCCTAGAGATTCTGGGCCCTGATGAAAGGTCCAAGAATTTCCTTTTTAAATATGTTTTTATTTATTTCAGAGAAAGGAAGGGAGGAGGAGAGAGAGACATCAAGGATGAAAGCAAGTCACCCATTGGCTGCCTCCTGTATGCCCCCTACTGGGGATGAAGCCCACAACCCAGGCATGTGCCCTGACCAGCAACTGAACTGTGACCTCCAGGTTCATGGGTTGATGCCCAACCACTGAACCACACCAGTCGGGCATGGGTCCAAGAATGTCTATTCTCCTTTTCCCCTATTCTCTACCCAAGCAAAATGCACTAACTTGATATCAGATGGCAAGTTATTATTGAGTGCCCTAATACAGGGTGTGGCAAATAATACAATCCTATATAATAAAAGGCTAATATGCAAATCGACTGACTGGTGTAGCAACCGGTGGCTATGATGCACACTGACCAGGGGGCAGATGCTCAATGCAGGAGCTACCCATTGGTGGTCAATGTGCTCTCACACGGGAGCTCCACTCAACCAGAAGTCAGGCTCACGGCTGGCGAGCGCAGTGAAGGTGACGGGAGTCTCTCCCACTTCAGCGGCAGTTGGACAGCCCCAAGGGCTCCTGGACTGCGAAGGGGCCTAGGCTGGGCTGAGGACAGCCCCAAGGGCTCCTGGATTGCAAAGGGGCCCAGGCTGGGCTGAGGAACCCCCCAGAGTGCACGAATTTCATGCACTGGGCCTCTAGTTAATAAATAATAATACAAGAATAAACTTTCGTGTACTCACATTTACTTTTGCCCCACCCCATATGCAAAATAAATGGAAGAATCATCTTTGCCTATGAAAACCAGACAAGTAAACCTGGCAGAGAGGGCAAGGCTCTGTGGGAACTGCCCTAAAACTCTAAGAACCTGCTTCCTAGGGAAAGGCAGCCAAGACAACTGATAGCCAGGAGCCAAATGGCTTCTTATCTGGTTCTGCCACTCTTAGTCATTGGTGTCTTCCTTTCAGGTTGAAGCAAGCATTTCAGAGACCCCCTGCATAGCACACACACCCCCACCTGCACTCTTTCCCTCTACCCATGTACTGTCTTTAACATTCTTTTATTCAATTAAAAATATTCCCCTCTCTCTCTAGTCTCATTCTTTACAAAGCAAAGCGCAGATTCAGGGCAGGAGTGTAGGCCTCAGTAGCTAGGTTTGACTTTGGAAATCAAGACAAAGCCAATCCGTCTCCTCCCTCCTTCTGCATCCCTTCTCCGCCCTCCGCTATCACCATTTTATGTGGTTTTTTTGTTTGTTTTTGCCTTTGCAACCGCATCCCACTCGTTCCCACGGCAACCAGAAAGCGCCCCACGTCCCTGCTCAGGACCACGGGGCCGCAACCCCCACCCTCCCTCCACGCCTGGGCCCCCAAGCTCCCGCGTGGAAGGAGGGGGCCGGTTGCCAGGGAAACGGGAGGACGCCAGGGAGCCGCCCCCACCGCCTCCGCCCCTAGAAAAGCCGGCAGCCGCCGAGGAAAGCCGGGGAGGAGGAAGAGGAAGAGGGGCCAGTAGAGGGAGGGGAGACGAAAGTGGAGGAGGAGAAGGAAGAGGAGCACTGGGACGGCCTCCAAGGTGCGATTGATGGGCCGCTCCTCCACCAGGGCCCTGCCTGACTGCCCCGCCCCTGGGCCCCTTAGCCCCTCGCAGGGGAGAAGGGACTGACCTGCCAGGTAACGGCCCAGCCCCACCCGCCCCAGCTGCGCCTAGTCCTCCGCGCAGGTCGGGGGGAGGGGAAGGGGACGGCCTCTCCTGAGACTGAAAGGATTCCGCGGGGAAATCAGGCCAGAAACCTGGGTGCCTGGCCCCTCTGTCCTCCCCCTCCCTCCTGCTGTTACAGCCCCGTTTTTTCTGGCTCCGAGGGACTGGTTTGGGGGACTCTGATCATTTATTTGCAGCTGGCAGCCGCCTGCACCTACATAACTTGCCCGCGACTGCCCTGGTCTGCTGTCCAGGAGAGGTCCACATGGCCCCTCGGCCTCTGAGTGCGAAACTGTTGATGTCGCTGGGCATTACCACCCACCCACTGAAGTGATGGTCAGCGAGTGTCCGCCCATCGCTATCGCCGTTTCACAATACAATGAAGAGTCACCCCAAGGACATCCGCCGTCCCTCCCTCTCCTCCCCTCCGCCAGCCCTTGATTTCCTAAGCGAAATTGACCGGACGAGACAAATCATACTCCCCCACCTCTCAATTCCTGTTCTTTATTTTCAGTCACAGTATTCTCCCAGTCACGGGGCGTGAGCCCAATTAGGCCGGAATCGCTCATCTTTATTGCTTAGACTCAAGGCATTTTAATAAGATTTTAAAACTCGTTTTTTAAAGCTAAGATTTCAACAAAACCTGAGATATTTGGCATTACAAATTAACTGTGTAAACGGATGAGTAAGATCTCCCAAATCCTTGTAGGCACTCAGTTGTGGAACAGGAAGAATTAATTTATTTTTTTTTCCAAATTATAGTTGACAAACACTATTATTTTGGTTTCAGGTGTACAACAGCAATGAGACATTTATACAATTTACGGAAGTGACTGCCCTGATAAGTCTAGTGCCCATCTGACACTAGACATAGTTATTAAAATATTATTGACTAGATTCCCTATGCTGTATTTATATCCCCATGACTGTTCTTATAACTGGCAATTTGTACATCTTAGGGGGACTTTCTACACAGGATTGTCAGGTATTAATATAGCCATTCGGATTTTGTTCCAAAGGAAACTTCAGCCGAAAGAGGGGCTTAAGTTTACATTTTTCCTTATTGCGGAACCAATAAAATATTCGCATTAATGGTATCTCTAATATGAGAACATAGTAAGAAAACAGTGAAATAGCTCGATGGTGATTAAAAAGAAATCCCTTCAAATAAATTCTGACAAATGTGGCCACAGAACAGAAAGCATGGGTGGAGATATATATATATATATATATATATATATATATATATATATGAACTGAAAAATATTTCTGCAATCAGATTCTGCTCTCCTTAGGGAAATGTGAATTTGTTGGAAATTTACACGAGAGAGGAATGCATATGTCACCAAGTTCTTAGAATATTCCTCATTGAAATTTCACAGATACGTAGAATCTTGAGGCCAAGGAGGATCATCGCCCTTGCTTTCCCACACGCCTCCCACTTCCTTCCCCTTTTCTTTTCCCTCCCGATTTAAAACGGTTTCTTACATTGATATTAAAGCACAGATTGGGCCCAATATAGTATCACCAGACACTTAAAACAGAAGCGTGCATGACCATGAGTGGGCTTTAAATTGAAAAGCAGTTCAAAGGTGAGAAGCAAGCGAATCCGGGATGCTATTTTAGAAATATTTGCCTTGCCCACGCGTTTTAGCATCATTCTCCCCCCTCCTGCCTGTCTGTATTTGCTGAGGAAAATTTTCCGGCTTCAAATGGCCATCTGGTTGAGTAGGCCCTCAAAGCTAAGATCCACGGATCAAGCGTTATCTCTATCTCGTGTGGATTTATTTCCATACGGTTATTTGTTTCGAGTTCATCCTGGTCAGTTTTCCAAACCTGCAGTGCAGTATGAAGCCCAAGGGACACTTCAGAAGTGTGGAGAAAGTTTGCCTAAGGGGTGGTGATCACACACCTCCTGGATCTCTTTCGAAATCTGTTTCCTTGGTCCGATAGTATTTGTTTAATCTCGCAAAGTATTGATGTATTTAAATTAAAAAAAAAGTATTGATGTATTTAAATTAAAAAAAAAATCATAGGTGGCACCATGATGCTTCTAAATAATCACTTTTATGGTAAAGTCTATCCATAGAGAGTTTATGGGAGGGAAAAGAGACTTTTGTAGGCAATTTTAAAGTCCTTTATTTGGTAGGTGATTGTGAAGTCAGCGGTAACCTAGCAAGTAATTCAAATAGTGTTATTTCCTACCTATTTAAACCAAGTTATTTCATGGCTCTTGATTTGGAAGCCTCCTTAAAATAATACTGCATTAAAGCAGGATAGATTAGCTGGCTTTCCTACATTAACTTTGTAACCAGAACGTGTCATCCAGTGGACTCTGGAACGTGCCCCTTTAGCAATCTTTAACATATTTTCATGATGAATCCTTGTTCTCGGCCTGATTAATATTCAGACAGGCTTCTCTTTCCAACAGTAGCATCAGGGGTTCATCTTTCTGCCTGTTTTAACACCATCGTTTTCTGCAAGGGGTAGGAACTTCATTTTATGCAAGTGCAAATTCATGTGAAAAGTTAAAAAGTGATCTTTTAAAATATAATCTCTCGCCCTGACTAGATGGCTCAGCTGGTTGGAGCATCATCACGGACACCAAAAAGGTTGCAGGGTTGATTCCCTGTTGGAGCACATACTTAAGTTGTAGGTTCCATCCCTGGTCAGGGTGCATATGGGAGGCAACCAATCCATGTTCCTCTCACACATCAATGTTATTCTCTCTCCCCTTTCCTTCTCCCCTTTCCTCCTCCCCTCCCTTTCTCTCTCTCTAAAATCACTAAACATAGCCTCAGGTGAGGATTAAAATAAAGAATAAAATATAATCTCATAAGTGACTTTTAAAAGGCTCAGAGATTTAGGTTTTGTGTATAGATTGTGGAACTACCTATTAAACTATAGTTTTAGATTCGACTCTTAAAGGGCCATGTTTCTGTACTTAAGATAAAATAACCCCTGAGGGACCAACACTAGTTCTTCCTGTTGCTCAGGGCTAGACGATGAACCTGGGAAGATCTCACAGCAACCAGACCAGACACTGGCTCCCTATGAATCAGGGGCAAGCTGATCCCACCAATGTCTGCATAACTGAAAAACCAGAGAATGAAGAAAAGTAGACACCTGGGGGCAGGAATGTTGTCTGTCTGATCCTGCGGTTTCCCCAAAGCCTAGACAGCACCTGTCACATGGCCATCATTAAAAAATACATGTAGAGCCCTCACTGGTTTAGCTCAGGGGATAGAGTGTCTGCCTGTGGACTGAAGGGTTCCGGGTTCGATTCTGGTCAAAGGCACATGCCCGGGCTGTGGGCTCCATCCCCATAGGGGGCATGCAGGAGGCAGCCAATGGATGGTTCTCTCTCATCATTAATGTTTCTATCTCACTCTCCCTCTCCCAGACCATTCATATCATCACCAACTCCTGATGACTTCCTCTCCTGTGTATGTCCTGTGGGCATTGGCGTGAGACTCTCTGGGTTCAAATCCCAACTTTTCCACTTAGTATTTCTCTAACCTTAGGCAAGTTACGGAATTCCTTGGTTTCAGTTTCCTTAGCTACAGTGCCTGCCTCAGAGGGTGGTCGTGAGGACCTGCATGAGTTAATATGTATAAATGTTTATAACTTGCAGAGGCTCAATAAATAGTACCTTTGGTCTCCTCTTCCTCATCCTCCTTCCCCTTGTCCCCCTCCTCTTCCTCCTCCTCATCTCCACTTTTGCTACCCAAGTATGGTCACTATCTTATCTCATCTGGATTACTGTAGTATGTTCCCAATGGTCTTTCCACTTCCATTTTTACTCCACACCCTTCCCCCACCCCCATCTATCCTCCATATAACAGCCACAGGGACCTTTAAAAAAAGATCTACTCCCCAGACTGAAACCTTCCAGTGTCCTGCTATGGCTCATGAGCCTCAAGGCCCCACCCCCATGAGCTTCTCATCCACACCAACCCCTTCCCGCCCTAAAGCTTCTGCACCTGCTGTCCTTTCCATCCAAGATGCTCTCTGTCCTGCTTCTTGCCTGCCTCACTCCTTCACAAACCCAGTGTCATTTCCTTAGGAACATCTGGCCTCTTGGACCAGGTTATGCCCTCCACCCCCCATCATAACACTGTCACAGAACCCCATATGTCTCCATAGCATTTATCACAATTAAGGTTCACTTGTTCAACATCAGTCTTCTCTCCCTGGACCACAAGCACCTCAAGGCAAGGGGCCATGTTCATCTTGCCCCATGCTATATACCCCTGTGCCCAGCTTAGTGCCTGGGTTGGAATTAGGGGTGCAATCATTGTCGAATAAATGACTTTCAGTTCCCAGGGGCTAATAACTTCCGTCACTGATAACTTAGCTAGGTTCTTGGGTTTTCTTTTTTTGTCATTTTGTAGACTTGCTTCGAAATCAAGTGTCTGTTGGTCTAACTCCTGTGACTCACCAAGACAGGATCGCTAAAGCGAGCTGATGGCTGCATTATTTATACCCAGAACTGGAGGGTGGTGAGGGCATCCACACCAATACAATGAGTCCCTTCAGTCTGAAAGGAGCGTCTGTGCCTTTCAAACAATGGAAATTAGGTTAATAACAGGAACGAATGCAATTATACCAACTCCAAATACGGCAAAGTCACAAGGCGTTCGTTCTGTCACAGCGCTTTGATTTCTCCTTTATGTGCAGGTCGGGGACTAAGAATCATGTTGCATGAAGCAAGGGACAGACAGAAGTTCCTCAGCGATGCTCAATCTCTGCGGGACATGCAGCATAAGGTGGAGGCCGAATACCAGGTACAGTAATTGCAGAAAACAAGAGTGACCTTCCACCTCCATTGACAGCACTAGGAGGGAAGTCAGCAGCAATAGTTTTCTAAAACCCCAAACCCAGCACTTACAAGCTGTATGATCCTGAAAAGCTGCTTTACCCCCGAGTCTCAGTTCCCTCATCTGTAAAATGAGGATAATAATAGTACCCACCTCCTAAGATTGTCATGGGAATGAAATGAGATAACCCTTTAAAAGTATTTAGCACAGAGCTTGGCACACAGACCTTGCCAACAAGTGACATTAGGGCTTAAATTTGCTAAACCAGCTACCAAGGAGAAAGACACTATGGGGTAGATTGGGCTGCCCTACCATTTATGAAATGACTTGGCCCCTCATTGTCATCCTGCCAGAAGAAAGATGGTGAGCACATTCCACAGTAAGCTAGCTATTCGTCACCCTCGTCACAGCGTCCACCTGCAAAAACAAAACAGAGAGCCCGAGGAGTCATGATGCAGTGACCCAGCGCTAGCATAGGACAAACTTTGGAAGTTGGCACTGGCCCGGAGGTCAACCCTCACCAACCCAGGAGGCATGTCGTCAGCCTCGACTAAGGATCAAACAGTGCTCCTTCCCTAAGGACGACATGGCGCTTCTGTTACCAGGTTCTCCTCCTCCTCAGCAATTTCAAATATAACTGAACCTCCCAGGTCACCAAGGAAACCAGACCTATCTCAGTAACCTGATTTCACCCGCGCAGCACAGCGTCGCGCTGGGGCTGGAAATGGAGTCAGCAGATTTCTCCCGCAACTTGGCAACACACCTACCTACAAGACTATAAAACTGAGGGACTTTGTCTACAATAAGTGAGAACATACATATTCGAACTGGCCATGCTTTCCATAAAGATGCTTCTGCCACCCGGTCCATGCTTCGAAACACTTGTTGGAAATTGTCTTCAGGACAGGCATGTGAAATAGTCAATCTTTTCTTAGGGTCTCTGTTGAAAAACAAGAGCCCTGCAGTTTCATTTTCTAATCTCTGTTGGGCTTTCAACACTGTTCTTATTCATAAGAGCACTTTCAACACCACGCTTACAAATAAGAACACGTAAGTGCCTACTATGTCCTGAACAAAGTCCCCTTTCTCCCAGAGTTCTTACCCTGGAATCGAGAAACGAATAATACACACATGTAAATTCACATATAAGATCACTTCACCGGCCGATAAAACAGGGGTGGTGGGTGGGGGGGGGGGGTGAAGCTTCTCTAAACAGGCAGGAAAGTCCTCTTTGAGGAGGCAACCTTGGCTGTGCAAGTAAATGATGGGGAAGAACCAGCCAGAACATCCTGAGCAGAAGGGAAGCAAGTGCAAAGGCCTGAGGCAGGAGCTAACCTGGAGCATTGGAGGAAACAAAAGAAGGCCAGAATGGCCGAAACACATGGACCGCGTGCGAGTGTGGGCCGGACTGTGTTTTCAGGACAGAGCTTGGTGTTTGGGGTTTATTCTGATGGCAATGAGAATTATTGCGTGATTTTCTGTCCTTTTTTCTTTTTTGAATTATTGGATGACTTTAAGCAGAGGAGCAGTGCGATCTGATCTACATTTTTAAAAGATCTCTCTGGCTGCCGTGTGGGGAAAGGTCTGAGAGGGGCACGAGAAGCAGCAGAAAATCTAGTAAGGAAACTACTATGGAAATTTAGGAGAGAGATTCTGGTGGCTCGTCCAGAATGGTCGTAGAGGTCGCAAGAAGTGGCCTGACCCAGGAAATAGAAGCAACACAGACATCCTGCTGATAGCTGGAGAGGGGGAATGAGAGAAAGGAAGGAACGCAGGATGACACACCACAACATGTTTGCTGGTCCATCATCTCCTTCTGTTATCATCACTATTTTTAACTTATCTACTTTTTTATCCAAAGCTCACGTTTTTAGCCTTTGTTTCCTGGAGCTTTATCTACATTTGACACTTTTTTTTCTTGAAACATTACTCCTTTGGTGTTACAACATCACACTCTCCAGACTTCCCTTCTGTTTCTCTCACACTCTTCTTCCCATCCCTCAAATGTTAATTCCCCCCATTTTCCATCCTCCACCCAATTAGAATTTTTTTCTAATTCACTAGGTCTCCATGATCCATCTCATCCCCTCCTATGTTGTTTTAAAATATATTTTAATTGATTTTAGAGAGAGAAGAAGGGAGAGGGATAGAGAGACAGAAACATTGATGAGAGAGATACATTGATGGGCTGCCTCTCACATGCTCCCCTACAGGGGATGGAGCCCGCAACCCCGGGCATGTGCCCTGACTGGGAATCTAATCAGGAACCTCTTGGCTCCTGGGTCGATGCTCAACCACTGAGTCATACCAGCTGGGCAAATCCCCTCCTATGCTGTTGTTTTTTAAATATATATACACATATATATGTACACACACACACACACACATATATATACACACATAAATATATTATTGATTTCAGAGAGGAAGAGAGAGGGAGCGAGAGAGAGAAACATCAATGATGAGAGAGAACCACTGCCTGGCTGCCTCCTGCTCACCCCCGACTTGTGTGCAGTCCCACTGGGGACTGAGCCCACAACCCAGGCATGTGCCCTTGACCAGAATTGAGCCCAGGACCCTTCGATTCACAGGCCAATGCTCTATCCACAAAGCCAAACTGGCTAGGGCCCTCCTATGTTTTAAACCACAACTCATATTCTAATGACTTGTAACCTGAGTCTTCCCGAAGTGTCAGAATCAGATGCACACTGTTGTTGGGCATTTCCATCTGGATGTCACACAGGCACCTCAGATGCAGCATGGCCACGGCTGCACTCCACATATCCTTCCTCCCGCCTCCCTCCTCTATATTCCCGGTCTGGTGATAGTGGCCTAAACCTTCCCCGCCTCCTCCTTCCTCACCACGCATATCCCACCATCACCAGCTCCTGCCAAGTTTACCGAAACGCTCATGACCCTTGTGCCTTCCTTTTTATCCTATTGCTACCACCCTTGTTTCAACCTCCATCATTTCTCTCCAAGACTATTACAATATCCTTACCCCCAGTCTCCTTGCCTCCAGCCTGCTCTCTTGAAATCTATCTAAAATGTGAATTTGACTATGCCATTGGGATGCATGAAAACCTTCGGTTGTTTCCCTCACTTAAGGTGGGGTCTAAGACCCAAGAACTCAAGACTGCCCGAACTCAATCATGTCTCTAACCTCTTCTTCACCCTTCTTTATGGAACTCTCTTGGCAAGGATGGTGAGAAGCCCCATTTTAATGTAGAGTCAAAGGGAACCTCTGTGTTCCTATAGCACCTTTTCCCAAAAAAACAAAAACAAAAAACGTCAGTGAGTTATCATTGACATAGTACCAAATTCACCTGTTTTAGGTGTGTAATTTAATGACTTTCAATAAATTTACCAAGTTTGCAGCTATCACCACCATGGATTTTAGAACATTTCTGTCACTTCACTACCACCGCACCCTTTTCATACCTCTCTCCCATCGCTAAGGAAACTGTCTTTTGTGTGACTTCCCCTCAGACTGGACCACAGCTTCTTGAGGGCAGGGGTGGAATCTTATTCTTCTCTGTTGAACCAAACACCTTGTCTTGGATGAGAGCCAGTGTTACTTAACTTGACCACCGACTCTGCTTATCAGACTAGATCCAGATGACTTGTACTTGTAACTATTCCTACAAGTCAAATCCACCCTCAGTGGAGCATTTTCTAAGCCACTCACCACAAGGTCTGCAAACAATAAATAAATCAATAAATCAGGTTGTCTTTAAGACACCCTGAGTATAGGTCCAAGTAAGTATATAGCAACCCACAGAAAATACTTTAAAGGGAACCACAATGAGTTAGATTATTTAATCTATCCCTTGCCTTCTTCCAGAAAGGGTTTCCAGTAAGGGGTGAAGAATCCATTGCATGGCTTTAATGACCCCTCAGTAACTTGGTCCACACGTCACCTGTGTGTACTTAGGTAATTTACTAAGGTAGACTTTGCATTGGGGGGATATTAAAACCCTGGGTCATTGATGAACTAGATTACTTACTTGCAGAAATCCCAGCTCTCATTCACAGTGCCGTGACCTGCTTGAACACTAAGAAGTCCCCATTTCTGGGTGTACAAATAGTATAAGACCTAATAACTGGATATGACTCCTAAATCATATACATTTGCCACTCATCCCTTCCTGTGTTTGACTGGCTCAAATGAATTGGCTCAAATTGAAGCCCTTAGGAACCTCCTGTGTACACTATTCCTGCTACATCCTAAAATATGCTAAGGGTTGGTATGCACCAAATTAGCAGTGCCTTTGCAGGTCCGTGTGCTAGTAGCAGGAGAGGGTTCAACCCACCCTGAGTTATTTTGATGCTACTCCTTTCAGTGGTTGGGTGGGACCCTTTTGAAAACACAAGAGGAAATAAACATCTCTTTGGCATATTACATGCTATTTCAGAATCTAGTAACTAGTACATAATTATATGCCATCTCAGAATTTGGCTCTGTTTCTTCAAAGGGTGTTCATGCTGCATAGCTTTTTTTTCTTCTTCTTCTTCTTTTCCCTTCTTCTTTTGGTCAAATATGTTTATGTACCTCGAGGCAGAATTTTTAGCCATTAATGTCCATTGAAAGCTGGAAAGAAAGATTATACTTAGCATTTTGGAATGATTTTCCATAATCCTCTAATGTGTTCAAATGGGTTTCATCTCATGTCACTTATTTGTCCTAATTCCTTCAAGTACAGATCAAATACTGACCATGATACAGACTTGGTCAAGGGCATGGTAGATGAATATGCCTGGTGGTGAGGGTTTGGAACCGTCCACTCAGAAGGCTGAAGGAATGAATGGAGATAATTCAACTTCCTTTCCTACTTGCTCACCTCTGAGGTGTGTCTTTCTCTATGTTTCTTGGCTAGAATAAGAAAATCAAGTCATTTGAGAGGGATAGCACATCAAACTGTTTTCACACCTTTGATTACTTAAAACCTCTCAAAACTAATGAATTTTAATCATGTCACCAGTGATAATTAAAATCCCAAACTCTGGATTATGCATGTTAGATCAAAAGAACAACAGCCAAAAAGAACCAATTACAGGCACTTGCCATAATGCTCGCGGAGTTTGAGGAACAATAACCTTGACCGGGGCCACTGTTGACTGAGATGCGGAGCTGGGTCTTAGAATGGTTTTATGTTTTTTTGTTTTCTTTAAAATATATTTCATTGATTTTTTACAGAGAAGGGAGAGGGATAGAGAGTTAGAAACATCGATGAGAGAGAAACATCGATCAGCTGCCCGCAACCGAGGTACATGCCCTTGACTGGAATCGAACCTGGGACCCTTCAGTCCACAGGCCGATGCTCTATCCACTGAGCCAAACCAGTCAGGGAAGGATGGTTTTTATGCTACAACTATGAGGCTGGGAAGTGTTCCTGTGGTACATTGATGGCTTCTTAAGGCACCCGGGGGCCGGATAAAAGAGGAGGCTGGTTATCAAACAAACAGAAGAAGCTTTGAGCATCCCTGTTGATTCAGAAAGCTGTAATGTACAGAAAAGGTGGGTTCCAGGGGGCACGTGAGCGACTAGATCAGGTTCTCCTCAGCTGGCAGCCCGGGGAGGAGCGGGCTCTAGAAACACACATCTACTTCTGGGACAGAAAAACAAGGATGACACCCAGGCCTGAACAGAAAGAGTCTTTCTTCTTCCGTGACCAGAATCAGAGTCACATTATCTGGCAAAGGCTGACTTCAGAAATAGAAGCAAACCAAGAAATGGGATTGGAAACGATTAAAATACTCTGAAGATCGTAATGGTGGTGGTGGTGATGAGTGTCTTTTATTGGGCACATACCATGAGCCAGTCATCCTGCTAAGCATCTGACCAGCAGTGCCTCGGGAGCCCCAACACCCCGGCAGCACGGGGCCCTCTCACATGCCCCTCTGACAGAGGAGGGGAGTGAGAATCCACGGAGTTAGTCAGCTGCCCAAGGTCACGATGCTAGAAAGGGGCAGAGCTGGGGTTCGTTGTGTTTACCAGGACTGAGTAACAGGGAGTCACGAAACCCACGTCATCCCCCACAGGCATAGAGGCACCTTCTGTGTTCTGCCCACACAGCGGTGGCTTCTGCACAGAAGGCAGCCTGTCTGCATGAGCTGTAGTCAGAGGGATGAGCTCAAGGGGTAGAGGGTAGGCGGGGAAGGGGAACAGAGGGGTAACACCAAGAGTGGAGGAGGAAGCCCTGATCCTCCCCCAAAAGGAAGGAATAAGAAGTCACCTGACACGCCTTCAGCTTCAAGACTGCCCCCAGCCAGTTACATCACAGGAACAGAAATTTATTTATAGCAACCTAGCCCCAGGCACGTGGATTTGAAAGGGAAAAATTTGGAAGTTCCAAGTAAGGGGAGCCCCTGGTGACTGTGAATTACAAGTCCATTCCTCCTCCCCCTCCTGTGATGTCACCCTCCTCTGCTCCCGTCACTTCAGGTCCCCCCTGAGCAGAAACAACGTCAGCATCGACAACAATGTCAACAACAAAAACATCATTGACATTTACAGATAACGGGGAAAACTAGCCCCTGGGTGGAGTGGCGCTGGGTTCTTGCTGTTTCTAGGATTGAAAGCACGGAATTGGCTCTGTCCCTGTGTTCCTTCTCCTCAGCAAAGCTGCGGCTTTGAGAGGCTGCATATTTGATTTACAGAGAAAGATCGCTTGGCTGGATCAAAAGGGAAGAATTGGAAGTACCTGCCTTGCCACTGGTTCGCTGCCTTCTCCTCTACGAGAGAAGGGATCAAGAACCAGAGGAGAAAAATATTTTTTTTTTCAACATTGCAAACCATTCCGTTCCTCATCCCCTTTTGGTAAAGAAATATTTAAGTTGCATGCATTCTTGGAGAGAATTTTCAAAAAACACTCCGCCCACAAGAATTCTGTTCATCCCACAGAATCTGCCCGGGTCCTGTGAGCGTTCGCTAAGACGGGTTCCTCCACTTTCAGCCCATCAGCATTTTCTTGCTCCTTTGATACCAGTAGGTTCGGATCAGACATCTGCCCCATCAGGAAACAATGGGCCAAGCCACAGCTCCTCCCAAACCGGGGCTCCGATCACAAGTCATTGCAGAAGGAACAGAAAAAAAAGAGGCCCGTACTTGGCTAAACTTCCCCAAGCTCTCCAGCTAAACTCCCTTTGGTGCTTATCTTATTTGTTATATAGTTTCTGTCCAATGTTTTTGTTTAAATTATTTATGAAAACAAACACTGCCCAGGATTTATCACAGTGGCTTGCTGTCTATATGGAATAGTTTTTGGAGATAAGATTAACTGTGAGAAAGAAAAACAGCCATTTTGGAGTGTTCACCCTTCTTAACGAGGGGGTGAGACTGCACAGTTCCCTTGGGAAGCCAGGATCCCACGTGCGGCAGGTAACCAACTGGCCACCATGCGTGAGCCTGGAGGCAGTGCTTCCCCTGAAACTCAATTGAGAAGCAGAGTGTAACTGACTCCCTGGTTTCCCAAGTGGGAAATGTATGGTTAATATCAGGCCATTTCTCTTCTTTTTTTAAAAAAATATATTTTATTGATTTTTTACAAAGAGGAAGGGAGAGGGAGAGAGAGTTAGAAACATCAATCAGTTGCCTCCTGCACACCCCCTACGAGGGATGTGCCCACAACCAAGGTACATGCCCTTGACCGGAATCGAACCCGGGACCCTTCAGTCCGCAAGCTGATGCTCTATCCACTGAGCTGAACTGGTTAGGGCCTGTTTCTCTTCTTAACCTTGTAGCATAATATTAGGCTTTCCCCATGGCGGGAAACCCTGGCAAGTCCTTGACATCAAGGAAGGAGATGCTTTTCCAACAGAAGTCAAAAAAATGCCCAAGAAATCTTCCCTTTCTCAACCCAGCCAGGAAGGCGGACATGTCGGGCCTAGTTTAGAAACAATACTGTTGGTCCTAACACCGCCTTTACTGTGATGGTGGGTAATTTGGCTCTGGCTGGGCCATGGTGAATTCAGTCATGGGCTCTACAAACCTAGTAGAAATGCTCTAAGAAGTTTTATTCTTTGGGGATATTTAAATCATCAGTTGAAATCCCCATAGCACATGATATTCTGGGGTTTGTCCAGTCCCGGTACTGGAGGAGAAATATTTTGGAAGTAGATTTTCTTTTCATTTTGTTTTTTTAATGAAAAATATTATTTTTATTATGTTTTTATAACATTTGGGGATTACTTTCCTCCCGGACAAAAATGCAATTCAGGTAACATTAAATGCTAGATGTTGGGGGGATTCAAAAGCTAAGAAATGGTCCTTAACTATGAGGGCTCTCACTGATCAGCAGGAGAAACAGGCTCAAAATATAAATATAATAGGGGCGAAATCGCAAAATGTAAGCTTTATATGTATAAAGGAGCAATTACTTTGGCCTAGGGATGCCACCCAGCTAGTTCTTAATTTGTCAGGAGAACATCCTGTGAAAGGCATTCCCAAGTGGAAGGAACAGCATGTGCTAAAGGTCTCGCATAGGAAAATTCTTCTCCTGTAATGAGGGTGAAATCCAAGGGGACAGAGGAGAGTGGAGGTGAGTACAAAGGAGGAGCTATGAAGAGAAAGAGACCAGAGGGAAACGTTAATACGATGCGTTAGGTCCTTCCTTCCTTGAGAAGGCAATTGTTGGGTAAATATTTGACAAAATGCCTCTCAGTATGTTTGTTGTTTGAATTTATGAAAGCAATGACTAATACGTGTCACCTGGCATTTTGGGCAAAGGGAAGAGAGAGTGATGCCTGGGCGAGAGTGTTCATACTTGGTAACAGGTATTGATCAACCCTGCAGATATATATCATGTGTTTATTTCGTGCTTTATTTCACGTTCTTCACAATAGGAAGCATAAAGTTATCAAAGCTAGTCGTAGACCCAAAATGACAAAAAGCAAACACCCTCTTTTGTTCTCCAGGCTTGTCTGAGAGGACAGGAATACAGAAGAGACGCAAATGAGAAGAAACGAGATCAATTTGGGGGGCAAGAGACAAATGTGGAGAGAACCCGGTTATTAAATGGGTCATCTTCCAAACAGGTACTTAGAACTCTGGAAGACATTCTGCTGGGTGTGTGTGTGTGTGTGTGTGTGTGTGTGTGTGTGTGTGTGTTTTACTTGGGGGAAAGCCCACACAATAAGGAGATGTTAAAGAATCCTAAAGGTTAAAGGTCAGGAGGTCAGGGCAGGAAGAAGGCAAGGGCAAGAGCTCCCATTCTGGGTACCACTCCCCCCCATCCCCCCACCCTGGCCACATGATTCCTCTTCACCCTGGTTCGACCTCCCTCTTCTTTCCTTGTAGTCTGACCCATTGCATTGCAAATCCAGTTTTTATTTTAAACGAAGACAGTAAAATGCAATAATAACTGCAAACTATACTAACCATTGTAGAACTATTTGTGTCTAGGATGATAATAGTAAATAAAAGAGTAATATAATAGTAATATTAGGATGATGACAATAACAATAGTAGTTAACAATAGTAGTTAACAATAGTTAGTAGTTACAATGTTCACACTATGCTAGGTACTTTATACATATTAGCTTATTTAATTTTCTTAAATCTCTATATATATTATTTGCCTTATTTTATGGAGGAGAAAACTGGGCCTTTGAAAAGTTAAGAAACTTCACCTCAGATTTACAGCCAGTGTGCGGTAGGGTAAGACTCTGTTGCAGGCAGTCTGAGCCCAGAGAGGGTGCACTGAACCACGGAGCTGTATGATCATATTTCATGTGTAAGCGCTTATCTGTGTAAGCATCTTTCTTATCCTGTGTAAGCTGAATACCACAAGTGGCATTCAACACCCATTGTTAGCATGGTGAATTGATTTAAGATGAGTAATATGCCTTTTATGAAGTCTTATTTAATATTTTATGCCTCAAATATACTCTAGAGGATGGACTCTCTTTTCTGTTAGCAGTATGGATCCCTGAGATAGGTCCTGGATACCTGATATCAATCAACTTCTTGTTGGGATTTCTTCTTTAATCTGGGGTGTTTACTCTGTGGTTATTTAATGTTCAAAGGATACCTGAAAAACATCAGTGATTGATGTTCATGGATGTAGCTGCATCCCTGGGAGAGATCTATACTCCCTATTAAGGAACACACAATCACACGATAAAAGATTTCTTGTAGAGTCTGAGGGTGACAGAGACTATCTAACAATATTGGCAGCCCTGAGAAAAACATGTTGCCTGGATCTTTCCTGTTACTTAAGAACAAAATGCAATGCCTGATGCGGATGAAACTTAGGGAGGGAGATTAATCCAAAAATTAAATCTAGTTTGGCTAGAACAACACATTTTTCGCACTAAGGTAGTTTCTTATATTTTTGTACTTAGGAACAAAAATCAAGGACAGATTTTTTTTTTTAAGTAATGTAAATTTAAATCAAATCGTTAGCATATAGCAATCTCCCTAGATTGGATTATTAAGCAATGAGCAGCAGGGTTCTTCCATTTTCATGCAAAGACCCAAGTACATAGTCACGGTTGTTTTGTATGGCAGTGCTCATGCACTTGAAATATTCTAGGACTTGAAGTTTCATGCTCCTCTTCACAAACTTGTTTGGGGGACAAGCTGGTAGCAGATTCCTGTCTTTTTCTTCTTTAGCTGTAAAAATTATTCATTCTTTAAGTCATCATTGGAAAACACTCAGACCTCATCTACAAAGGACATAGTTGCCCACAGAAAAGTAATCATGAAATAAAGACAAAAGTAGGTGGTAAAAATGCATAAAACTGGCAATTTCTATCCTAAAGTACAAGGACAGAAGTATTCAATGTCAGAGAACTCAAAACAACATTATTTACACAATCCTAATTTTTTCCAAGGGTTGGGGCCTTGATTGTACAAGTGCCTTCAAGGCCGGTCGCATCTTCTCTATCAAGAAGAGTGACAACATAGGAATTTTCCACAGTGAAACTCACCCCTGCTTGGCTCTCTGTATGACAGGTATTCCTTGGGGGACACTAGAGGATTTGCCTCTGGATACAAAGGCGCAGGAAGGGCAGTGTGAGAGATGTCACCGAACGCAACATTTCAACAGCCATCTGACTTGTGTGCTCATAATGTTGATCCCTCCTGGCTCTATCCCTCAACGTCTGCTGGGTACGCGGGAAGCCAGAGGTCCTTATGAGACTCATACCAGATCCCAGAAACCCTCAGGCCCCAGGATCCTGGGTTGCTTTGGAGAATTCCCAGGTTTGGACCCCAGCCTCCATGTCTATGAAGAGCTGGTTGTTCTTAAACCTTCACAGTCTGGGCCTGCCCTGCTATATCCCAAATCCTGGGGGAATGAAGGATGTACCAGAGCTCCTTCTACAGGATTCTCCTCAGCAGGGAGGTCTGGAGCTAGTCTCCCAGGGGAGGCTCTAAAAAAGAACGTTGGCACCTCACCAAGAGAAGCCAGGCAGACCGATCAGTTTTCAGAGCCTTGGTGTATTAGAAGCCACACCAGGCACTAAGAGTGCAAAAGATCCTCGGTCAATCAGAAAAGGGCAGGAGAAAGCCCCCCCCCCACCCCCCATGTAAACCTAACCGAAGCCCTCTTCCCTAGGCGAACATCCTCCCACATAATTTCCTGCTAGAGATTTCTGCGCCCGGAAACTCTAAGGAACGTTTTTGCCTCTGGTTTCTGAAGGCAAACTCACTCTCGGGCTGAGTGGGTAGTATGAAAGCAGATTGCTTAATCCACGGACACTTTCCCACTGTACAGTCGTGACGCGAAGCATGCCGCCACCGAATTTTGACACAGATTGCAATTCTCATCACTTTAACACATACGTATTGCAATTTGACATGTACTGTAATGCCCCTTCCTTAACCCAGCCTCAGGCTGTCAGATTCTGATGAGCCTGGGATAAGCGAGGCGTTTACTGCCAAGTAACAGAGGCATTTGCCGGCGAGTAATCAAGCTATAATTTCCCGACACCTGCCTAGCGGTGGGCAGACCCCCAAATGCACAGTTAACGTGGGGGCCTCTGCATTATGACATAACTCCCTCATTACACCCAGTGGCTTTAAGCTCTGGTCAGGCAGAGCTTGCGTTCAATCTAAATCTACGATAAAGCAGTGACCACGGAGCCCATGCTGAGACGTTCTGTGGAGTGGTGCCTTCTAACCACGGTGAGTGGGTGGTGTGGCCTAGAAGAACACTTCTCACCGAGGGCCAGCTCTGTCCCACACTGCAGCACGAATTCAGGCACAAACTGCTCTCCTTCTAGGCACTTCAGTGTCCCACCAAGGAGATACTTATTATCATGCTTATCTCATGAGATCATGATGAGAACGCGTGAGACGCTTGAATGTCACGCTAACATTAGATTACATTATAAATGGCCTTGGTGTTCAACTATTCTTGCAAATGATGCTCCCGCGGGTGTCGGTAGAGGGGCAGGTTCTGATGCTTCTAGAACCCCTTCTTCCACCTCAGCTCAGCCCCGGCCCGATTTCTACAAGCCAACCTACGTGGCAACTTCATTTTAGACCCTTTTCAAAGCTACACGCAACCTTTTGCATTGTTTAAGCGGATTAGCATTTAACAGGGAAATAAATAAACATCAGCTCCACAGATCCACCGGGAAGCTGGCTGCGTTAGTATGACGCTGCCTCTCCATAGGAGCAGGAACTCATTTCCCCGGGACAGCTGCTGGCCTGGAGGGGCCGGCTGCGACCCACAGGGCACTGATGTGCTCACGGAGATGGGACTGGAGCCACATTTCCCCATAGAAAATGATGAAAATGATTAGCCCAGGACCTGGGGCGGCAAACCTTCTATGAAAAGAAGACCTGGGCCCTTCTCGTCTTCCAAGATCCTGTATCCTTGCTGGAAGGGAAGTTCAAACCTCAAGGCCTGAGGACACCTGGCCACTGCATTTACTTCGTCGGCAAAGAAAGTAGGGACGAGATCTCCGTTTTTCAAGAGCACCATTTGCTCTGCTAATAGGGAAAGGATCCTTGTCCTTTCACCATCATCAACCGAGCAACTAAGTATTTAAATTGCAGGTCGCAAGGGGCTCAGCCTTACTTTGGCAGGAGGCAGTTCACCTGATCCCAGCAGCAGCTGGCTCTGCCCCAGGCCTGCCAGAGCTAGGGTGTTTACATCAGTGAGATCACCTGGATCTCCGGGAAAGCGAGGTAAGGCAGAGGTGAAGGCAGTTACGCAGCATAAACATTTTCATTGTTTTGGCCATCAGACGTTTCTCCACACTAACTTTGGAGGCTACAATAAAGCCTCTTCAAGTAACCGGCAGTGGCTTAAGATGTTAGACTATCCATCCAAACATCAAGGGAGCAAACGTCTAGAACTGAGCTGTCCAATACAGTGGCCACTAGCACATGGGGCTATTTAACTTTACATTTAAATGAGTTAAAATAAAATTTAGAAGTCAGTCATTCCTTGGTCTCACCAGCCACATTTCACATCCTCGGTAGCCACATGAGGTCCGTGGCTGCCATATTGGACCTCGCACACATAGACCATCTCCTTCGACGCAGAAAGATCTGCTGCTTCACATTGTGGTCAAGTCCAAAACACAAACAAGACAACACCCCATGGGCCAGGAAGGGGTTTTGTTTCCCAGACACCGGCCATGCATAACCCACAACACAATGCTTTGCAGTACAATAGGCAATCAAGCCAGGCTTGATTTGCATTGTGTGTTTTTCTACCACCTGGGGATATTTGCACAGTTCCTTTCACTACCTATTTATTCAGCCTATCCTGTCTGTGAAATCTTCAGCTTCTCCTGTTTCAAGCAGCTCTCAGGGAGTTGTTCTCCCATTAATCTGTCAGTGTCAACCTACCAGCACCCTTAGCAGTGTCACGACAGGCAGGCAGGTCCTTTAGCGTGGGCATATGCGTTCCAGGAGTCACACTGTTAATTTTCTCTAACTTCTGCTCATCCACTGTCAGATTCCTGTGGGTCAGGCCTCCCTTCTTCCTGTCCCGAGGCCCCTGTGCGGAGGAGATGGCTCACACGAGCACATGCTGGATCTGACTGCCCCGCCCTGGGAGGCAGTGAGTCATCCCTAACACCTGGCTGGGTGTTTGCCACAGCGCCCTCTTGACTCCGGCTCAGATTCTGCGCCCTCGAGGCTCACCTGAGTCAGAAGGCTGCTCTGCTCACAGCGTCTCTAGCCTGAAATGGACCTCACAGAGACGGAATGCACAGCCCACGGTTTGACCACTGCGTGTCTGTGGGAATTTTCCTTTGCGTTTGTTTTCCGTGTTCGCTGCGGATCTGTTCGCCTTGGTGTGCCCCAAGAGCGCCTCCGACTCCAGAGGCTGGATGCGTCATCCTCTGCCCTCAAATTGTTCCTCTTCTTGAATCTATTTCTGCCCAAGGCAGAATTCTGGAAATTATCTAAGAATCCTCCCCCTGCTCCTCCTCACACTTCACAGCAATCAGACTCTGAAGCTGGACTGTCTTATCTCCTCTCTCTTGAATCTGTCCACCAGCACCTCCCTTTCCAGGGCCTGTCTTTTTTTTTTGCCTGGATGGTTGTAGGAGTCATTTGCCTGGGCCCTTTGTCCTCACCTCATTCCTTCCCATCAGTCTTTGAGGCTGCAGGATGAATAATCCTCTAGCCCCGGGGTGGCTCGGTGGTTGAGCGTCCACCTAGGAACCAGGTTGAGCGAATCATGGTTTGATTCCCAGACAAGGACTTGCCCACTCGATCCCCAGTAGTGGGCATGCAGGATGCAAACAATCAGTGATTCTCCCTCTCCCTTTCCCTTCCTCTCTGAAATAATTTTTTAAATTTTTTTTAATAAATAAATTCCATTGTCTTTGGGATCATGTTCAAATACACCAGCAAGGTGCTCAAGACCACGATGACCTGACATCAATTCTGAGGGCACCTCCTCTGGAAAGAGTTTCCACGGCTTTACCTCGGGGGGGTCGGGTGACTGCTCTGTCCCTCCTTTGTATTGCTGTCACACCCTCTGGGTGTAAAGCTACCGTGAGGGACACACCTTCCTCTCTGCCTCTACCTGAAGCTGGCGCTGCTCAAGTGCAGGAGTGTTCATTGTGGCGTTCCCAATGCCCACCACAGAAAAGGAGCTCAGTGAGTGTTCAATGGCTGACCGTTGCCAGGTTGTTGTAGGCGTGAGCACATGCTGAGGTCAGAGCGCCAAAGCCAGAGCAGCCAGAACAGGACTCCTCCCCGGGAGCGGGAGCAGAAAAGGCTGTGCCCTTACGTGGAGGAAGGGACGCCCCCTGACCGGGCCTGACATTGTTGAGAGGTCAGTAGTCTGGTGAGGCTGCCCGTGTGCAGAGGCCAGTCTGGGCTTGAAGATTCGTCCAATATCATCAACACCTTGGAAACCTGGAGAGAGCATTCCTGCCCTGGCGTACGTCTCTGCGAAGGGACAGCTGGCTCCTGTAAGCTCTGGCGGCTCCTTTTGTCCCAAGGTAGGCACGAACACAAAGACCTGGGACAGCTGGGTGGCAGCTCTCCGCGGGCCCAGGAAACTCAGACGGACCCACAGTCGACTCTGGATTCCCCATCCTTCCTAACAGAAGTCGTCTTACTGTGACCGGGCGGTCCGCCGGATCACTCTCCGGACTGCGCTGGGTCTTTTATGATAAGACTGTAGATAAATTGGAATGGCTGGTGTGCAGGCCCCTCTGTGGGCAAAGCTTGCTGGCGACTGCCAGCAGCATTAGTGGAGTGAACGGATATTATACCTGTGTCTTGAGCAAAGCCAGCGGAGCTTCATTCCTCCTTCGTTTCTGCACTTCATCAGAGCTCCAGCAGATAACTTTAAAATAGGGCATGGCAGTAAAATGGGCAACTGTCAGTTTAAATGGCAGCTGCTTCCAGAATACTGTTCTGCCTTTTTCAGCAGATAAGACAGCCCAGAGTCAATCCTTCCACCAGGGTGAGTCTGCCACCAGGCTGCAATGCAAACACCTATTGTTACACATCCCCCCTCCACCCCTCACTGAAACTGTCGGAGGCCCGAGATTGTTGGCCTCCGACCTGGAGAGTTCCCTGTGTTAATTGGACACAACGGCTCAGAAATTGCATGAGGGAAGATTATTACATAAAGTGGCTTTTTCTCCCATTTTTTGTGGTGCTATGTGTTTCAGTTTGCCACATTTTGTTTTTTAAAAATCCCGTTTTAAAAAATGATTCTGATTCATTTTTAAAACCAAAAAAAAAAAACAACTTGTTAAAAACCAATTATTATGCAGATATCAAAATTTAAAATGGTTTCCGTTGTGAGGTATTATTCAGCTGCATACCTGCCTGAAACGTGGCTTACCACATACAGCATTTCATCCTGGAACCTGGTGGTTTTGTTTTCATGTTGCTTTATTTGCTAAGGAATTGTAAACCTTTTGTGTCTGGGACACTGTGCTGGCGGCTGAGGGACGCGGCAAGGATAAGCCCCGCCCCGCCCTGGGGCGCTCAGCGGGTGAACTACGTCATTACACACAGGCCTGCGGTTCAGGACAGTGTCTGCTGAGCGGAATAAAAAGGCAACGGGAAACCTGGGCAAACTCCACAGCGGGTGCAGATCTGCAGCTGGACCTTAGTCACCGGCAGGATTTGGGGAGCTGGAGTGGGAGTGGGGAGCTGAGGTGGGGGGACATGGCGGGTGGATGGAAAGAGCCTAGGTGGACAGCTGGCACATTTGGAAAAGGGTGAGCCATCCAGCCTCCCTGCAGCCCAGGAAATGGCATCAGAACCCCTTTTCAGAGCCCCCACACACACCTGGAGGGTGCTGTTGACCTCCCTCCTGCACCCCTTCCTTAGGCTCAGGAGGCAGGAGGGTGCCCTGCTCTTCCCGAGGCAGCTCCCAGACCACTGCTCCCCAGACTCTGTGAGAAGCACAGGCCCACTGGGCCTTACGCTGTTTTATTCCCCCGTCTCCCCTGCCCCACCTCACACCCCTCAGTCATCCTGTTGTCTCCTGGCCTCTCTCCCTTGCTCAGTGGAGACTCTGTGGCTCCATCTCTGTTCACCCCATTGCCTGAGCTCCTGCCACAATCCTATACCACTTCAGCATCTACCTGGCTAATCCAGCCACACCCTAGCTTCTCAGGTCCCAGGGCCTCTGAAGTGCCCCCTCCGTTTCAGTCTGCCGTCCGGGCCACCAACAGCACACCCTCAGCTACATCATCAATTGGAAGTTCTCCATCGCCAGAAACCTCCTGATGAGCACCAGCCTCCCAGCTCTCCGCCCGCCCATCCGCCTCCACTGCGCCGTCTCTGCCACCTCTTGGCTCCTCTCCCCGCGCCCTCTCATTGTTCCTAAACAGCCTAGATTCTGTGTGTGATCCTCTGGGTTCCCCTGACGTTTGTCTTTTTTTTCCGCCCCTCTGCCAAAGCCCTGCCCATCCACGGTCTCTGCACCCCGCACCCAGGCCACTGGCGACGGCTGGAGAAAAATCACCCAACTTTGAACAATGTTGCCCCTGAAAGGTCACAGCCACAACCCCCTGGAACTCCTCAATGCTGCCCAGGCTCCCTGGCCAACTCTCTCCCACTTCAAAGCTTCTTCTATTTCCCGACTTCAATGTCTCAGTCCTCAGGCGGAAGCTTCCTCAGCTCAGAGCTGCCCACCCCTCCTGTCCCTCCCCTCATTCCCCCCTCCCCGGCTGCGCTCAGGAGCCCACCTCCGAGCCCTCTCAGGACCCTGACTCCACCCGCCATCCTTTCCCTGCCGGACTCCAACTCTGTGCCAGAGGCTCCCATCAGCATTGAGTCCTGATCCAAGGTCTCCTACGAAAACGGAAACAAGAAAACAACAGGACAGCCCTTCCTCGATCCCACAGCCCCTCCCCTTGTTTCTTCTT
>PVJC01011992.1:0-40498 GCA_004026665.1 Murina feae | reverse complement strand
TACTCCACTAAGGATTGAGCCAGCAACCCAAGAATGTGCCCTGACCAAGAATCAAACCATGTTCTCCTGGTCCATAGGTAAGGTGCTCAACTGAGCCTTGCTGGCTGGGCCTTTATATTTTTTAAATATGGTACATATTCTTGGTGACTGTAGAATAGTCTAGATGCTTAATACAGAGAAGAGGAAACTACTCAGACCCAACAATATCTTTCTTTATGTTAACATCCCAGTGGGGATGGGAAATGTTAGGAGAAAAACTAAGCACGTAAGTGATAATTAACGTCAAGGAAATAGATGAAAAGAAATATACTATAAGCTGAGACAGCTCATTATTTTCTCTGTTGCAGTTTTTCTCACAGAACGACTGCAAGTAAGATAACATGTAAGTAATATTGGACTATCTCTAGAGGAAAACTGTAACACAGGTATAATTAATGATGAAATGGACAAAACCTAATTTTCAATTTCTCTGAAATATTATATGTTTAGTGAATTTTAAATGAACTTCTAAGAAACATAACTTTACAGACCCGCAATGTATTGTATGTATAGTGAGGGCCAGATTATTATGGTCACTTGATGTTTGTGTTTAAAAATGCAACTTAACAAAATTTTTATTAAGAAATCATAGCTACTAGCCCAGCTGGTGTGGCTCAGTGGTTGAGCATGGACCTGTGAACCAGGGGGTCACGCTTCAATTCCTGGTCAGGGCACATGCCCCGGGTTCGAACCCCAGAGTAGGGTGTGCAAGAGGCAGCCAACCTATGATACTCTCTCATCATTGATGTTTCTCTCTCTCTCTCTCTCTCTCTCTCCCTTCCTTTCTGAAATAAATAAAAATATATTTTTTAAAAAAGAAATCATAGCTATAGTACTTTAGATGCTGTTTTAAAAGCTTTACATGATTTTTCATTTAATAATCATGATAGTACTTTTATTACTATCTTTTGATATGTGATAAAAAAATTGGGTGTATTATATACGGACAACTTACCAAGGTTCTCCAAAGATTATATGGCACATATCCAGAAATTAAGCCCAGGTCTGTCAGATATCAGCACCTGCACTCTTTATATTGGTTGTAAATGTCATTTTCTATACACTATTGAAGTTCTATTCTAAAACATTCAAATATATGTTTGGAATGTAAAACAATGGACGTGGGATGTACCCAAAAAATAGTTGTTGAGTATGTGAATAAGTGAATGAATAGTGGCATTAAGCTTTTTCAAAGTATAAAATTTTGTATAGAAAAATACATAATGTTCATGTGAATAACAATAGAATATATACATCTTTCACATTTCCAAATGTTTATCACACATTCCATGTTACTTGTTCATGACAACATCCCTGTGTGATGAGCATTTATATTCTTCATCCACATTATATGAAAACACTAAGCTCAATGGTCTAACTTTGTCCAAGTTCATACAACCTGCAGTGGCAGAATCTGAACCTGAGGCAGGACCCTCTCACACTTTCATGCCAGTACACACCTCGGTCTTGGAAATTAATCACAACAAATGTATCACCTTCTTCCTTCCTGACGTCTGATCTGTCCTAAACATATATTTTCTAGAGGCAGATATTCTTTCTCCTGATAGAATTTTATGTGGTCACGTTCACTTTATACCCTGAGTCATTATATTCTTCGTAAGTCCGTGTCTGCTGCTCCAAAGCCCACCGCTATTCTGGGACTATGCTTCTGTCCTATATATAGGCCACAACTTTGGAAATTAGATGAGTAGTAACCTTATTAATATTTCATAGCCTCGATCCTGCTTGAATTGATAGCGTTGCAGTAATTTTAGTGTGAAAAAATGTAACATAATACGCACGGAGAATAAGTAGTCCTGTCAAAATTAATAAGACTTAGTTGTGAGAAGGGGAAAAAATTCTCACTTTTTTAACCCCAATTCAGGAGGACTTAGCCTTTCTCTCTGCCTATTCAAGTTGCCGTATCACTAAAGAAAGCATCTTCCTGTGCTGGAGTGCACATGAAAGCTAGTGTCACTGTTCTCCATAGCGGAATCCAGAACTGTCGTGTGCTCCATGTCCCGCAGAAGTGCATGGGGGTCTGTCATCATGGCAGCGTTACAGGGACATGAGAAGAGGGCGGTCTCAGAAGGAGGACCACCTCTCCCTACAGTGTAGGTGGCTACTTGAAGGGCAAACAGGTACATTATTTAAGATAAGTGTCAAAGCCTTGGCGCTGTCCATTACTAAGGTGTCAATTCCCAGTGAACAGAGAAGCAGCGCCCCCTGCTGAAGAGGCATCTGCTCCTTCTAACCATGCAGCTGTGCGCCGCATCTGCGGGCCCCTTGAAGCCCACAGAATTAACTCCCTCTAATTCTTATTCCCATCCCTCATCTTCCTGGCTTTCCACTTTCTTGGCCCCTAGTCATTTAGTAGATACGGACTTCAGATCCCCCTCATTCTTTGATGAACCTTTGCATTATCTTATCGGGCATGTTGGCCTTGAATTTTGTTTCACTCTTACCTCTGGGCACTCTATTAATTTTTTGTGCTGTTTTACAACTTTTTTGGCAAGAAGAGTTCCCCCTGCCAAGCCCATTCACTCAACTCCTGCAGTGCTAGCCCCTCACATGCAGTGACTGGAAGACTGAAGGGCCACCTGACCTTCAGGGTCCCCACAGCTGATATACTGACCTTCAGGGATTTCCATTGCTAGAGGACTTTTTGGCAGAACAATGCTGTTAGACAAAAGGGTCCCTAATATGCCCTGTAAGCTACCTAATTAAGGTTATTTGTTAAATTATTTTAGGATTTAATTTAATGTCTCACCTTACTTAGAAGAGTGTTTTTTTCTCTGATCTCTGTCAAGGTCTTCTGGATATTTGGGATTGTCTGTAGCTCGCTTAACTTGTCATAAAGGCACAGATGGTATCCTAAAAGCTTGGAAGAAGTGATATCCTTCCCCAAGTTCCTCCCATTTTCAGGTACCACTTAGCCAATGGTGAGAGCCCAGGCCACATGGGGGGAGGTGAAGATAGCTGTGGATATATTAAATTGAATGGCTTTTATTTTGTGTTGAGTCAGTTGGTAAAAATCACCATAACCCTTCACTCTTCTTAACCAGGAGAGCATTTCCTTGGAACTAGCCTCCATCTATTCGCTTTTCTTTAAAACCATCCTGTTCCCTGCATTTCTGCCTATTGAAGGTTAAAATGGTCATGTGGCAGTTACTAGTACAGTTTGCCAAATAGTTCAGGTTTGCCTCCCTTTAGGCACATCCTAAGATTGTATTTCTGGCTCACCTGTGGGGGATGGACCTGTGCGCCTAGATCTGGTCAACACATTGTCCCAGAACATGTCATTGTTAATGTGAGATCTTTCAAACGTATTTTTTTTGTTTGTTTTTCTGAGGACCCAGAAAAGTTTCAAGCAGTGGCTGTTCCATTAGCCTGGGCCCTCCACTAAGGGCAAACTGTGCAGAGGCCCCTAGTCTACCACAAGGAACATGCATCCTGAGCCATAAATGATCCTTTGCCACGTTGTTACTTCAGCATGATCTTACCTGGTCTAACTGATGGGGCTGTAACTTGACATTCCAATCCACTGAAACGTTGCGATTTTAGCCTTCAAAATGCTTTCATGGAGCAACCCTGCTCATTTTGGAGATCTGACTTCTGTAAGGGGTTGTTTCCGTTGTTAAAATGCTTTCCTGCTCATGGATGAAAGATGACGAGTTTCTATGATCTGTAGAACCTTGACAAGGCACAATGACATTAGACATCAATCCCATGGTAATTTGCAGTTATCATCATCGGGCTGTTATTGTGCCTTTATTAAAGGCAAAAACTTCAAATACATGTGATAAGGCAGCTGTGCATTCTAATATTACCCTGCTTGTGTGCTCAAATATTAACTCGGGAGTTGCCAATAAGTTCCACTGTGAAGTAGTCATTAAAACACACGAGTACCTGCTGCTGATTCAAGGTTTTTACCATAAATTCCCTTGTTTTTCTGTGTCACTGTTTCAGAGCATGTTAAGTCTCCTTGACTTAGAGAACATGGACAATCTGATTAGGCAGCTACTGCAGGTCCTGTAGTTTCACCTTCACACTCACTGCCCCGGTGATGGAAATCCCGGACTGGGCTCTCCTTTCCTTTCCGTGTCTGGAAGAATGCAGTTTCTGGCCAGCTCCTTTCTCTGTTATGTCTGAAAGCTTCTCAGCTCTGGCTCTGCTTTGAAATCTTATCCACCTCATCTCAACCTGTTGTGGTTCTGGTTGAAGAAAACATATCGAAAACAAATTCCATCTCACTCTCCACTTAAGAGTTCAAAGTCCAATCTCGAACTGTTATCTTTTGAAAGATAGTGTGTCCTGTGAGTCGGGCTTCCTCCTGGGGCCCAAGGCCCTAGTTCTGTTAATGCCGGTTCCTCGGGATCAAGTGCTGCTCGCATATCTTCCTCTCTTCAGACACCTGACGTTTTCTTGGTACAATCTTCAGTGGAGGCGAGGTGGTAGGAAAAAAGTGAAAGGACTGAAGATGAAAAGTGTTGGGTTTTATAACCCAGGAAATTGCTTATGATTTGACAGGAGAAAGTTGAAGTACAAGGTTGAAAAGGGCAAGAGAGAATCACATCCTGAAAAGCAAAGAGTGAGAATCCTGTTGGTTAAATTAATATTTAGAAATCCAAAACACAACTGGGTTTGGCACAGCAGCTTTAAAAGATTTTTTTAAAATTCATCATTGACATAATCGTTTCCGAGCCCTTGTGGGGGACAAGAGTGATGCCAGGCACGAGAAGGCCTGTGCGTGCGGTGCTGGCTCATGTGAATCAGCCAGAGCATTGAGATTGAGAGAAAAAAAGGAAAATGCACCAAAGTGAGGCTCTTCCATTTCATTTCACAGATGAGAGAAAGGGACATATCCAGGGCACACCCCCAAAATCTATACACACATTTGGAACACTTATAATGGCAGTGTTTGTTAAAAGACATTTCATTTTCAAAATTGAGTTCTCAGCTCTTAAAGTGTGTGTAGGTTTTTTGGAGACACGCTGTATATTATCTTCATTTTACCTAAACTTAAGAAAGTGAGGTTCTAAAACTTGTGATAGGGACACTCTGTGATGGGAAAAGCAGATTATGGGCATGTTATGTGCTTTGTAAAAGGAATTTCAGAGAGAGGAGACATTGGTCTGTGGCGGACCTGCCAACGTAAAGATAGTATTTCAAAACTTCCTTTCGGGCAAAGGCAGGGCTAGTCTTCTTGTTTCCGGAGCTACAGGACTCTGCTCTGCAACTCACAGAGGCCGCGGTCCTTTTCGGCAAGACAGGCTGCTTTATGGCAAACGGAGCAGAGTGGAAGCCGTCATGATAGAGCTTGGGACACACGGCAGGGTGGGGACTCACAGGCGTCCCCGGCCATTTTATTCTGAGAGTCACAGGGTCCAGGGGCAGCACCGGGTTCCCTCAGGCCTCTGCAGCAGCAGCGTGCCTGGCCTTTCCATTTAGGGAGCCCCAGGCCCGTCTTAGAATCCCTCTCCCAGCGCCAGCCGCCCCTTAGGATGTGACCTGTGAGCTGTGGCGAGTAAATCCCGAGCTGCTAACTGGGGCCGGGCCTCTTAGACGTGGTAGCTGAGGAGAGTGTGGTTCTGTCTCCCATCAGTAGGGCTCCCTGCCCACGTGGTCTTCTCTGTAGAAGACGGATCTCCTTACTCTGTGGACCTCAGACATGGCCATCCTACTTGTTGGGGTCAGTGGATTGTGAATGTTAATGACGTGGATCCTTGTCAACGTGTTGGCGTGAAGATAACATGAATCAGAGTCTCAGCTAACCCAAGATATAATGGGTGTAATTTAAAAACACCCATAGTTGAGACTTATTTAAGAGAGAGAGAGAGAGAAAGGGAGAGAGAGAGAGAGAGAGAGAGAAATCTTGCCATTCACAACAACATGGATGGACCTTAAGAGCATCACGTGAAGCAGAGTATGTCAGATAGAGGACAAACACTGTGTGATCCTCCATCTACATAGAATCTAAAAACAAAAGAAAAAATGAACTCATTGACACAGAACTAGATTTGTGGTTGCCAGAGGCAGGGGTGGGTGTGGGTGAAATAGGAGAAGGTGGAGGAAAGGTACAAACTTCCAGTCACAAAACAAGTTCATCCTGGGATGGCATGTTCCGCGTGAGACTGTAGGTAACGGTCTGAATAGGACTTTGAAAGTTGCAAAGGGAATAGGTCTTAAAAGCTCTCGTCATAAGAAAAAAACATGGGGCCCTCTGTATGGTGATGAGTGTTCACTAGACATTGGGGTGACCATTCCATGACAGATACAAATATGGAATCATTATGTTGTACACCTGAAACTAATATCATGTCATAGGTCAATAATATCTCCATTTAAATTTATTTTGCATAAAAACAAAGACCTTTTTTAGGGTGCAGTTGGAACCTACAGGCTGTGCTGTGTGACTTGGGATATGCAGGGAGAGCTTGCCTGGGGTCCTGACCCAGCAGCAGCGAGAGGGAGGGTGAGTGGGGATGTGCCGCCTGTCAGGGGTGCTGTGAGAATGGCCCCATCCTGCCCGTGGCGCTGCAGACACCCCCAGTTTTCCCAGGTGAAACCCCTCCCCCTGGATCAGGAGACCTCAGGGCCTGGCAAGGGAGCAGTGAGATGAGACACATCCAGTGCCCAGGCCGGAGCCCCAGTTCCAGGATCCTCCCCCAGGAGTCTGGCTCACCCCAATGCTCCTGGTTGACTTCTGAACCTCCACTCAGAGTCAGAGTGTGGCAGCGCCTCCCTCCAGAGGCCTGGCCAAGTGCAGGGAAGGGTGGCCTGGCCAGACTGGAGGATTGAAGTGCACATGCCCAGCCTGCAAAGCTACTGCCTTACAAGATCCCCGAGGGCCAGTCCCTGAGGGCCAGTCCCCGAGGGCCCAGGTTAGCCCTGCAGCTTCTGGGGAGGAACTGGCCCAGGAGCCGACACCTGCTGAGGCCATTGCACAGCTGTTGTTGCCTTGCACACCTCAGGGCGAGCTGCCCCTCCGTCAGCTGGGAGGACTTTATGGCACAGCCTCCCGAGGTCCCTGGGAGCACAGGAAGTGGCAGGACATACGGGACGCTGCCACAGCGCAGCCTCCACGGGAGGTGGCCCTGGCTTTGGAAACTGGGCTGTGGGAAGTGATAAGACCGCTATATGGAGCTAGAAACATGGTTATGAATGTTACACTGTGGGGAAACATTTTGAAAATAACTCTTGCCTGCAATAAAGGAAAAGGTAGATAATGTCCCTAATGAGCTTATTACTTTGGGTTTAAAAAAAAAAATAGGAAACGAGACGGCTTGTAACATAAATTAGTTTCTATTGGATTTTTTTCAAAAGGCAATTTAGCCGAGGTGATCTCAGAAAAGAAATGGGAAGGTTGGCCTGTTCGCAGGCAGGAGCGAGAGAGCATTTTGACGGGTCAGAAACTCGGGGATGTGCAGGGTTGAATGACGCTGTTGATTCTTGTCAAATGCGAACAAGATAAAACTGAGGAGCCTTTGAGTGATGGCTGCGACCAAGGACAACATTAGCACCTTGCCCACGGCAGCCTTCGCTGGAACTCATGAACGACGCACATGGACTTCAGGCAAACCTTCCAGGTGGCTCAGGCGCACTCACAGGGACAAGGGGTTCAGTGTGACTCCCCACAGAAGCCTTGAGGAGGCACGTTATGTACAAGGGACACATGCATGTTCATGCACATAACAGGCGGCAAGAACCAAATATAGAATATCAGTTATTCTGGATACTTTATGTAGCATCTTGTATATGTTATGCAGCATTACCCTGTCTGTTCCACTACGACTATTCTGTATGTGTGCATGTGTGCACATGTGCATGTGAGCACATGCGTGTGTGTGTGTTCACACACCCATGTATACATGGTAACGGGTAATCAGCTCATCCTTTGCTTCCTTGGTCTCTAACACAGGAAGAGCCACATGCAGACCTCATGATGTAAAGACTTCCAGGCATTGCCCAGAGACCCTGGTCTTTGAACTCCACGCAGAGACCGGATGAGTTCTCTGAGTTGTTTTGCTCTGTCAGGGGAAGCAAAACAAACACTAATGACAAAAAAGGTTGATTTCAGGGTCTATAATTCACTTGTCATGGTGATGCTCTAGAGATATTTAACAGTCTGCTGGAACTATTATCCGAGTAAGAAGATTAAGCTAATTTTGAGGATTTCTGTGACATGAGTTTTCAAGCAATAAGTGACATTAGTTGGGTCACTGTGGAGTCTTTTCACTCATTGTGATGCTAGATGCTGTCAGTTCCATTGTCCTTGTGTCTGGATGCTGCTGACTTGCTCATTACAGATGGTTATGTTGGGTTGCAAGATTTCAACTCCGGATCAATCAGTCACAAGAAGTCAATGATAAGAACCAGGATTCTGAAGAGTAGAAGCCTAAGCAATACAACCATAGGAGTTCTTAGTTTCTTAACAAGCTGATGGCATCTTGTTACAAAAAATAAACTCTGTGAGCTTTTTGAGACCTTGTTTTGCTCTCACATGTCCGAGAGGAAGTATACGCAAATTTCAGAGTAAGTATAACTTATGCAAATTGTCCTTTTTTTTTTTTTTGGTGATCTTCCTGGATGGATTTTGTCTTTGTCTTCCTGACAAACTTGAAAATTGAACAGCTCAACGCAAACAAACAATTTGTGAGGAATGCCAACAGGATATTTGTTAACTATACATTGACATAATCAGAAGTGACGCATGGACAAGCTGAACTGGAAACGATGAGTAGGAATCCGATGGGAATAGATGAACTGTTCAGTTGGCAAAACATGAGTGAAAGCAGGTGGCACGCATGCACACAGGAGGCTAAAAACGTTCTGGAGGTGCCATTCGCCTTTGGCTAAAGTTGTATGTTGCGCACTAGAGAAAGATGAAATATTTTCTACCATAGGCTAACATTATTTTTCCAGTGTTCAGATTTGAAGGGAGCAAGATTGCAGGATCTCAAATACATCTTTCAAGACAATTGTGGCCATGTTATGTGTGGAGAGAATGAAATCAAGTGCCTCTCAACCTCATTAGTATGAGAATTATTTAATCAGTTACTTCTTTGAATTCTCAGGGCAAATATTTACATCCTGATTTATAGGGACATGGGGTCCTGCAGAGTGAAGGAGCATCAGTAGCATGGAAGACAATAGGACCGGCTCTCCTCAGTGTGTGCTGTATGTAAACACTAATTCCAAACAAGAAATGAAGATTATTGTGTATGAGGGGGAGTGGTAAGGGACTAAACATGTCAGAATCCACCCTAACTGGTTTGGCTCAGTGAATAGAGCGTCGGCCTGCGGACTGAAGGGTCCAAGGTTTAATTCCGGTCAAGGGCGTGTACCTTGGTTGCGGGCACAATGCCCAGAAGAGAGGTGCAGGAAGCAGCTGATTGATGTTTCTCTCTCATGGATGTTTCTAACTCTCTATCCCTCTTCCTTCCTCTCTGTAAAATAAATCAATAAAATATATTAAAAAAATAAATAAACATATCAGAATCCTGGGAACATGAGCTAAAGGTAATAAAAGCAATGGCTTGATACTTACAACATACCAGAGACTCTGTTCACTGTTTCCACCTGTGAGGCGATGCTATGTTTTATTCCCATTTTACAGGTGAGAAAACAGGAGCACAATGAGATTCATTAACTTACTCAAGGTTTTAAGCTAAGCACTGTGGCATTCTAAATCCACATCCATCCTTGTGTTTAACCCCCATGAACACATTGTCCTCCTACCATCTTTATCACTTCTTCTCTGTTGCAGGAAGCAGAGCCAAGATATTTGTGAATGATTATCATGTACCATGTTTAGTTTCAGCTGGTAAAGGAGGTTAAGAATTCCTTATTATAACTTTGATTTTTCCTGGCATTCTAAAACTTTGTCAGGGAATAAGCATGCAATTAATCAGAGTTCCCTAGCAGTGCCTTAATATACTCATATGGATATAATACTGTATTTTATATATTTAATGTTCATCACTACTCATTCATTTTACCTTGGCATTTACATTCCTGCTTACAGAGCTTTAAATACTAGTTGTTTAAGTTTGTAAGTTGCTCAAGTTTGATGATTAATAAAATAAGCGAACTGAGACTAGAAACCGGAACTTTTAAATTATAAGGTATTATTTTTCTTCAACAACATGCATCCACATAGTCCGCCTTCAAGCTTCTCACGTTAGCTCTCTGAGATATATTTCACCTTAGTGAGCTTCTGTAGATATCCTAGGAAAAAGCTAAAGGACCATCGCCTTACCCATTCTTGGGAGTCGGTATTCCTTGATATGACTGATGAGCGAGAATTGATTTATCGATCCCAAAATATGTATACGGCAATGCAGATGTTGTAATACATGTGTCACATTGCAGTGATGTGGACCTTAGCGAGGTATTTCCTTTTCCTGACTCTCTTAGCACTGATAAGCAGTATGCAAATGCTAATGTGAAATTGTGAGGGACAGGACTTCATGGCTTCTGAGTTCTCTGTTTCATTTTTGATTTCCTGAATTCTTACTCACAAATCAGAGCACCTCCTTCTCAAGCTTCAGGAAGCTGATTGGTTTTTCTCTCATTTCACGTTACCCCCAAAGTTCCCCAAACCTTTTGTGAATTCAGTAAATTAGTCATGTATATGGCGGTCACAGATTTTTCTCATGGTCAGAGCCTGGAACTCATTTAATACTGATCAAGTCTGCTAGAATCATACCTTAATCTTAATTAAATTGTTTCAAATACAGTTGCTTCATTACAGCATTTATTAAATATTTTTAGCTTCATACAATCATCTTATTAAAACACTTAAAGTAACAGAACAAAAACATTCCTATTTCATCTTCAGTTAGCCATCCAATACCCCAAACCCCTGTAATAATATTTTAAATACATGGTTGCTTTCCTTGTTGCTGTCATTATAGGCCTGAGGACAGGACTGCTTTTGGATCACTGCAAACAAGTGAATTTGCTGCATTCGACCTTCCAGTCTCACAGGCAAGTGGCTGGAGCAGTACTTGTCATATTCTACTATCCTGGCCCCCCTGCACTTACTGCAGGAGATGGAGGCTGGCCAAGCCGAGTGCCTATCCTTTGCCCTTTAGAGTAACTGAGTGCTCACATAACTTGCCCATAAACGAGGCACCTATGGCTGCATGACTCACTTAATAATTAATTTAAGCCAGTAAACAGACGATAAACCTATTGTATTACTCAGTTTTAATTCCTGTATAAGCAGTGATAATCAATCTAGGTATTGCCAATTATTCGACCTCGTTATTAACATTGGGAAACGTTGCAGAGAGTATGTGTTTATTTCAGTATCAATTCCTATGTGAGTTTTTAATAATTCCCAGCATTCATCACACTGGAGCTGACTATAAGTGATTTATTTATACTTTGAATCGGACACATGGCCCTTCTAATATTTCTAACAGTTATGAACACTCAGCTTGACAGAAAGATATCTCTTCAATTCATCAAATCTGGTCATTGGTGTAATAACGCCTCCTTTGCAAGGCCACACTTTTAAAGTCTGGGAAAGATAAAATTGCTTTAAATAGAGCAACTTGGAGGAGATTGTATTTATCTGCCTTCAAGTAAAAAAGAAAATAGATAGGCAGACAGTTATAAATACACAGACGTCGTTGACATCCTCTCTGCAAGGCCTCGTGGGAGAATAGTGCTGAGTAACGGGAATAGCTCTGCACAGAAACAGCCTATGTGAGGACAGCGACTCTGCAACTCAGTATCTGCAAATCACGTCTATTTTCTCCCAGGAATACTGTGTTTGAGGAAGCATGTACTGAAGCCTATTACAATAAAGTGATATGCAAATGCCTGGGAGAATGTCCCACCTGGAGTGGTGTGAATAGTGCAGCATGATGCATGAGGGACTGGGCTCTTGGGCCAGATCACCTGTTCCAAGGTCCAGTTCTCCACCTACTAATTGTGTGTCCTTAGTGAAGCACTACGCTGTTTGATGCCTCCAATTTCTATTTGACAAAATGAATATAAAAATAGTGCTTCCCTCATACAGCTCATGCAAGTATTGAATAAATTAGGGTGCAGATAAGTGCTTAGAACCACGACTAGCACAGGGGAAATGCTACGTAGGCATTAGCCAATAGTAACATTATTATTAAATAGACTTACTGGTAAGCCATCATCTTAGTCAATTCAATTTAAGAGTCAGTCTGCACAAAGAAAAATCCAGTTGCCCCGTCATTTGCTGTGATAGATGGATTTATTTCTGCTTTTCTCACAGTTGGGAGAAGGACCATGAGAATAATGTGTTGTTAAAACTGGGGATACAGAAAAGAACCAAGGTGGCGTCATAAAGCATACACCTGAATGCACAGCCTCCCACAACCACATTAAAAAATACAACTATAAAGCTAAACAGCCATCCTCCTGAACCAAGGGAGTGGAAGCTTTACAACTAGAAGGCAAGAGAAGGAGTGCATTGAGACTGAGTAGAAGTTCCCGGCACCAAAACAGAGAGGTATGGACTTGCATGCGATGCAGGCAAACGGTGGCAGCGGCTACACCTGGGTCCGCGGCTTGGAAGGGGTTTACAAGCTCCGGGGTCGCACTGAATGCATTGCGGGTGGTCTGGCATCGGGGCGGAAGATGACAGTGGCATTCTAGCAGAGCTGTTCGCGGCGATCACTGACGCGGAGCTACAAGACTTGGGGACTCAGGGGCGCACAGACACCAGGGCGTGGAGACACTAAAACGGGGAAAAGCTGCAGAGCTGGCCGAGGGGCAGCCATCTTGGGTTGCTCCACCTCGGTGATCCTGAGACCCCACCCCACCCAATTTACAACCCCACCCAAGCTGTGTGCCTGCCTGCCTGCAGCCTAACCTAACAGACTACAGCTGGGACAAAACTCCAAAAGTTCTAAACCCCAAACAATGAGGAGAAAGTCCTGGCGGCCATTTTCTTTCAGTGACGCCAACAGCAATCAAGACTTAACTACAACAAGACTGTCCACCCAGCCTTCAAAGGCTTACAACAAGAGTGCCTGCCCCAGGTGACTGGGGAGGCTGAATCACTGGGCCCTATAGGACACCTAGCACAGAAAGCCACTCTGTCAACACAGGGAAGCAGCCAAAATACAGAGACAAAGAAACAAAGCACAAATGACAGAAATGGAGGAAAGCAAACAACTGGATATAGAGTTCAAAACCACAGTTATAAAGCTACTCAAGAATCTTCTACGAACCTCTGAGGAACTAAGTGAGATCTTCAAGGATCTTAATGAGAATACCAAAAAAAATGGAAAAGGAGCAATCAGAAATTAAGCATACACTGACTCAAATAAAGAATAATATAGAGATCCAACAGCAGACTGGAGGATCACAAGAATCAAGTCAAAGATATGAAATACCAGGAAGCAAAAAACATCTAACCAGAAAAGAAAAAAGAATCCAAAAATATGAAGATAATGTAAGGAGCCTCTGGGACAACTTCAAGCGTACCAACATCAGAATTATGGGGTTGCCAGAAGAAGAAAGAGGGCAAGATACTGACAGCCTATTTGAAGAAATAATGACAGAAAACTTCCCCTACCTGGTGAAAGAAGTGGACTTACAAGTCCAGGAAACAACAGAGAACCCCAAACAAAAGGAATCCAAAGAGGACCACACCAAAACACATCATAATTAAAATTCCAAGGGAAAAAGACAAGGAGAGAATCTTAAAAGCAGCAAGAGAAAAGCAGTTGGTTACCTAAAAGGGCGTACCCATACAACTGTCAGTTGATTTCTCAACAGAAACCATGCAGGCCAGAAGGGAGTGGCAAGAAATATTCAAAGTGACGAATAGCAAGAACCTACAATTAAGATTACTCTACCCAACAAGACTATCATGTAAAATTGATGGTCAAATAAAGAGCTTCACAGACAAGAAAAAGCTAAAGGAGTTCATCACCACCAAACCAGGATTATTTGAAATGCTGAAGGGCATTCTTTAAGAAGAGGAAGAATAAGAAAAAGTAAAGATAAAAATTATGAACAACAAAGTGACAACAAATATATATCTATCAACCAGTGAATATAACAATTAAATCAATAGAAATATCTGATGAACAGAATAAACTGGTGAATAGAATAGAAGTAAGGGCATAGAAAGGGAATGGACTGACAATTCTCAGGGGGAAGGGGGTGTGAGGGGTAAGGGCAGAGACTGGATAAAAATCTTACATCTATGGATGAAGACAGTGGCGGGGGTAAGGGCATGGATGGAGAAGTGGGAACCAGGTGGAGGGGAACTATGGGGTTTTAAAAAAAGGAACATCTGTAATAACCTGAACAATAAAGATTTATTAAAATAAATAAATAATCAAATGGAAAAACAAACAAACTGGGGATACACATTTTTGGATGAGGGTTGCATCTAGCCAGTAGCTCATGACTCAGCCTCTCCAGCTCCTTTCCTGAAATTCATAACAAATAAAAACCCTACTACCAGAAATTTAACTTAGATACCCCTTTGCCAAAACCTGCCCAGCACCCCCCACCTCATAGAGCCAGTGAGGATGAAGGATGAGCTGGAGCTGTGATTGAGGTGACTCATTCTCTGTTGTCTTAGGGGGACCTGCTGCTGGTCAGGAGGACGTGGGAGACGCTTCCTTCCTCAGCCCACAGGCTGCACACTGAGCGGAAACCTTGGCTGCACCTGGGACAGAAAATGGAGGTACCATTTCTCTATTGTATCCGTGTTTATTTTGAAAAAAACAAAACCAGGATTGTTTGTTTGCATTGCTTCCCTGCTCTCTTTCACAAGAACACGTCCTTCATTTTCAAAACTCAGCAGAAATTTTTTTTCTTACAAATGCTTGGGGAGATGAATAAATCTTCACTATAATCTATGTGGGAGACTATGCTAGGTTTCACCGTGAGGGCAGCAGTGGAATTACAAGGACGTGAGTGTGGCATTTGACTAGATGTAGCTGTTGCAAGAGAGGGGCAGGTCGAGAATGGCTCCTAGTTTTCTGACAGGCCCTATTGGATGCTGCTGGAACGATGTGCGGAATGGGGGAGCTGGAGGAGCAGGGGGAATTCGGGAGAATGGAGCGTGGCTTATGTTTTGGGCACAGTGCATCTGGGTTGTTTATAAACGATCCAGGTTAAAATGTGAGCAGAGACCTGAGAGTCTGAGGCCAGGACAAGAGGAATGCATTGGAGGAAATTAATTGGGAATGGTGAGTAAACATGATCATCAAAGTGAAGCCAGTACATGAAATTAGAAGCCAGTGTAGTGCGAGAAGAGAGAATAAGCTGAGCACCAAGGCTTGAAGAGCCAGCGTTTCATGGTTGAGTGGATGGAGAGGAATCAGCAAAAAAGACTGAGGAAGATAAGGCAGACACGGGAGAAAAAGGCTCGCAGGGTGTGAACTACAGGAGAAAGAACCAATGTTTGCGAGTAAAAGCCGCCCAGAACATTCAGCCCCGTGTCTGGGTTGATTCAGGCGTGTCATAAGTAAGCTTCGCAGAATCTCATTAGTTATGATCACCATGAAGTAGTTAGATGTTGTCCGCATAACAGCAGTAGCAGGAATGAATTTTAAATCCTACTAGTTTCCTACAATTCTTAAATTGTGGAAACATTACTTAGGAGGTTGATATTTTTATGTGGTAACCAAACTGCTCTATTCATTTTAAAAGACTAGGAATTGGAGTCGCTATTTATTGAGCACCTGCTACTCACTATATTAAATTCCCATGTTTGATGAGCTGTAAATACTATTATAATCACTTAGAGTTGAGTGAACTGAGGCTTAAACTGTTTTCAAAAACTGCGCATCGCGTGGCGCAGTGAATTCATGGGAGGCTAGAATCAGATCTAGATCTGGGATTCTTCGTCCAAGATTTCAACCTATGTATGATATAGCGAAGTTACAGTGTTTTCATAAGGACAAAAACAAAAAAAATGATTCCTGTAAAAAAATAACAGGCAAACATTATCTTTGATTATTGAATATAACTTGAGAAATATGAAATAGTGCTTTAAATCCTAAGCAGTGAGTTTTGCATTTCCTAAAATTATTTTTCAATATTCATCAGCCAGTTCTGTGTAGCCTTTTAAGAAGCAGTTTGGGGATTTCCAGCGTATCTTTGTTACAGAAGGACGCCGAGCCAGGCATTAAAGAGACTTAGTGTGAACTCTGAGAAGTAACTCACATTCCGGACAATGACAGCAAGACGGCCAGCTTCCTCGCTGCCATATGTCTCAGCCTGTCTATCGTGGGCACTGACCCTACAGACCGTGTTTTCCTAGGAGCTTATCCAGGATAAACCGGTACCACATGAATATAGTGAGAGTGCTTCTTCTTAACCATGTTGGTTCCAACACTCCAAAAGCTCTGCCTGTTTATTTGAGAATAAAAAGGTCCACTGAGCAAATATTGAGGTAAACATATTTAACGACAAATGAAAACAAAGTACCTTCTATTCTAAAGTGTAGCTTGGAGATGTGTGCAAACAAGTGTCAGAAATGTTCCTGGCCATAAGATATGAATACGCCAATCACTGGGAACGCGTTGAGAAGGGGACGGATCAGTTTCTGGGGGCGGGGAGCTGGGGTGGGAGCATGTGGTGATACCAAGGAGGACAGGAGCCGCTGTGACCGCACACAGTGAGCAGGACCATGAACTCTGGTCCTTGGCTCTTCGTTTCTCTCCTGTGCTCAGCCTCCAGCCCAGGCCTCTCACGTGGCTACTAGATGCCCAGACAGGATTCTCCTGGAAGCTGATGCTCGCCTGCAGGCAAGAACTCTGCCAGTCCAGGCAGGAAGATAGCAGGCTCAGAAGGACTGGCATCACCAGGCGTAGCAACAGGAGAGCGAACACAGATCTCAGAGGCTCATTCGCTGAGCCTGAGAGTTTTTTTTGTGTGTGTTTTTTAATATATTTTTATTTATTTCAGAGAGGAAGGGTGAGAGAGAGAAAGATAAAAACATTAATGATGCTATGGAATCGTTGATCAGCTGCCTCCTGCACACCCCCCGCACTGGGGATCGAGCCCACCACCCAGTCATGTATGTGCTCTTGACTGGGAATTGAACTGTGACCTCCTGATTCATAGGTCAATGCTCAACCACCGAGCCACACCAGCCGGGCCTGAGCCTGAGTTTCAGGCTTGAGAACGTCTGCTGTGTGAGGATATTGTGTCCAGTGACTTCCATACTCTGACACATTGAAGTCATCAGGTCCAGTAAGTGGAGTTAATGCATTTCTTCCAAAACTCACTGGAGGTTACTGTCACTTTGTGTGTTCATGCCTTAGGACGAGAACAGAGAAAGCAGCCTGTGTTGATTTCATTACGTTATTCATTTATTTACTCTGTGAGGGCAGTGATCAAAAGAGAAGGTTAGGGAAAATGCAGAGACGGACTTTGGAAAAGGACAGAAGACGTTTTTTAAAAGCACATGTAACAGATGGAGGGAGACCAGTGGCATTCTTGAAGAGGAAAACATGCCTATTGCTGGCAAGAAAGATGTTTGTCATATTAAATAATTGGGATATATTTAGTTAGAGAGGCCATAGGCTATAATCATGTGATAATAATGCATGGAAACACTCTGCGTCTCGTGTTAATAGAAATGGAATCTCACGAATTTGGGGGCTTAGGAAAGCGTCCCTCTCCCCGTACATTTATCATCTGAGGCTTTGTGATTACCAGGTACAGAAATTAATTTTTAAAAAACACTTAAGCATAAACGGAGATGTGGCTTGTGCTCTGATACTGCAGGATGCCGTTTCTGTGTTTGTGGCCATTACTCTTTCCTCTTTTCCTGGCTTCCTTCTCAGGCAGCCTGTCTAGAAGCGAAGGGTGCAGCTGCAGGCTCTTCCTCAAACCTTCCTCCCGGTGGAAAAGGTCTTTGTGCTCAGTCATTGCCACCAGTTCCTGAGGTGGTGTCAGGTGGTTTGCATCATCACATCTGCACCCTTGATCCCTCACTGTGTCCAGCAGGGGGCGCACGGGGCCGGCTCTCCTGGCTAAGGAGGGCACCCTTGTCCTGGAAGGTGGGAAGGGAGCCATCCCACCAAACCACATGGAATGATAGCCGGGAATTTGGGGTGTGGTCCTGGAAGAAGGCGAGTGGCTGCTGGACAGATACCTGATGGTCCCCCTGGGAAGAGGCGTTGAGATGTAGGAGACCTCATGAGAAGGCTGTTGGATGGTTTCCTTTCTGCGGCAAAGGAGAGGCGAGCCAAGAACACTGTTGAACCAGCAGGAAGGGAGCGCCTGGCTGAGGTCAGCAATGGTTCCCTCCCCCTCTCCCCCCAGCCCAGCTGCCTACGAAGCAGAGCCCCCTCTGACCTGGCAGAAGAGGGAAGTGGTTTCAAGGCATCTGTCTTCCTGGGTCCCCACAGAGGCTCCCTGGCTTTCTCATCCTATGACTGAACCAGGCTCCTCACATCTCTGTGTCTCTCCTTCCTCCTTTGTAAAACGCGTATGAAATCCATTTCCTCTCTCATGGGGCCGCAGGGAAGAGCAGCTGAAAATACACAGCGCTCAGAATGGCACGGGGTGCGTGGGAGGATTTTATGTATCTGTCCTTCTTGTTTTTATTAATGCAATTATAGTGAAGAAAAGAACAGGCAAGTGTGGACATATACAGGGGTGACACAATAGAGGTTCACCCTGAGTGGGGATGACAGAGGGATTTTTTTCTTTATTTTTTAAAAAAATTAAATGTATTGGGGTGACATTGTTAATGGAATTATATAGGTTTCAGCGAACCATTCTATGATGCATCACCTGTGTATTGCAGTCTGTATATTGCACCAACCAAAGTCAAATCTTCCATCGCCATATAATTATTCATCTTTACCCTTCATTACCCCCGACCCTCCCCAATTCCCTCTGGGAATGGCCATGCTGTTGTCTGTGTCTATGTGTTTTTGTTTGTGTTCCTTATTTGTTCCTTTATTTCTGGTTTATATCCCTTATATGAGTGAAATCATATGGTTCTAGACTTTCTCTGTCTGACTTATTTCACTTAGCATGATATCCTCAAGGTCCATCTATATTGTCCCCATTGGCGGTATTGCATCTTTTCTTATGGCTGAGTAGAATTTGAATTGAATATGAAGTATGAAATCACATAGGACATGACTAAGAGTGGTTTGGTTATGGTAGTAGCTAGTTCTTTCTCCCTGTTGTGTGTATGTGACCAGAGTAAAACCAACTACTTATCAATTTGATTTTTCTGACTTGTTGCACCGTGGGCATCACTTCCTGGAAGAAATCTGTGGTGAGTGGACTCTAAGATGGTCCCCAACCATCCCTGCCTCCTGATATGCATGCTCTTGCATAATTTCCTCCTCTCAGATATGGATGAACTTATGAACTTGCTTGTAATTAACAGGATGTAATTATTCGAATATGGCAGAATTTGTGGGGTGGGTGCTGCTTCCGAGATCTGATTATAAGAATGTTGTGGGTACTCTCCAGGCGTGCTTTCTAGATCTTTCTCTCTCGGGTCACTTAACCTGGGGATATTTGGCTGCATATTTTGAGGCGGCTCTATGGTGAGGAGATGAGACCTACTGACAAGGACTTCAGTGAAATTGGGAGGAAATTCCTCCACCTCCAAATGAGCCTTCATATGAGCCCATGGCTGACAGCTAAACTGTAGCCTCATGAAAAACCTGAGTCAGAGGCAATCATCCTGATTTCTGAGCCACAGACACTGTACACTAATAAATATTTATCAACTTCACACTTAGAATAATAGTGGCTATTTTAAGCTTCTAAGCTTGGAAGTAATTTATTAGATAGCAATAGATAACTAATAATTTCTTGACTAAAAATAGTAGGGCATAGTCATCTAGTCACTCTTATGCGTTTATCTGAGTTGCTAATAAATGTGGCAGCTGTTTGCCCAAATTAATCATCTCCCTTAATACTATAAAGGAGAGATGAACCCACTCCAAGTAGGGAGAATGGAGGGCTGTGTCAAATTATTTACAAATAAACATTTTTAAGCAAATAAATGTTTACTCTGTTCTGACCGTATCCTTGACTAGATCGTAATATGTATGTGCATATCACAACATAGAGAAAAGAGAGAGTACATGCAAAATTTTTTGAGTGCCTGATTTCCATAAGTTTAACTAGGGCATAAAATATATAGAGAGAGAAGTCGATCACTCAATTAAGCCATAGTGCAGTGCAAATAATTGCCAGCATGGTGTACTAGACTGAATAGTCACTCCAGCTAATTTGAAACATCAAAAACTTACTTTACATTTTTATCACTGAAAATCTTTTCATGCCCCCCTTTTCTGCTCAGCATCGCGAAAGTTATATTTAGACCAACCTGGCAAATTCAGTCCAAACCAATAACTTTTATTGTACCCAGGGTAATAAAATATTCAACTCTCTCAAAAAACATTCAGTCTAATGTAAGTATTATTCTCACAGTCAGCTCGCAGTTCAACTCTTTCTTTCTGAGTTTCCTTCCACGCTTGCTCTTTGTCTAAAAACGAGGAAAACAGTGAGGAAGGGGCATCTGCTTCCGCAATTAAGAAAATATGAGGTGGTATGGTTCGTTCATTGTCATCTCCCTGTGGCGTCTGGCATCTGGTGTGTGCATGTCGCCCTGCATTGCCGCTAGGGCTGGGGGCGAAGAATTCAGACTGTCTTGTAGGACACGGGATAGCTCCTGAGCATTCAGCTGGTCACCCTCTGCAGCTTCTAGCACAGAAATACTTCTGTGTGGAAATATCGCAAGGGCTCTTCGCCTCCCAGAGCATCTTCTGGTGCACAGCAAGCTAGTTCAATCGCCAGCTGTTATCCATCATCTTCTGTGAGCTTATTAGAAATCTTGGAGTCAGTGTCATCCCACCTAGGGTTCCCACATGTGATAGGCAGTTTCTAAGATGGTCCCCAATGGTGCAATGGTGGTGTGGGCGGGGGGGGGGGCAGATTTTCTCTCTCTTCTCCTCTCCTCCTCTCCTTCCCTCCTTCTCTCACCGCCCTGTCCCAATCTTTCTTTGGACTGCTTACTCTACAGAAGTCAGGTGCCATATGGGATGTGTATTTGGTGGAAACTGGGGAAGAACTCAAGTCAGTAGCCAGCAAGGAGTGTAGAAGCTGCAGGGATTTCTCTCGGTTCAGCAATCCACCATGAACAGAGCCCCCATGAGCCAGCTTGAAAGAGAACCAACCCCAGTAGAGACCACAGATCTTCAGTAGAGACCACAGTCATTGCTGACAGCTCGGATACTGTCCCTGCATGAGAGACCTTCAGCCAGAGACCCTGAGCATGGCCTGGGAATTTGAACTAACACTATGATAATGAATGTTTGTTTTAGAAGTGCCACGTTTTGGAGTAATTTGTTAAACAGCAAAAACTAAATAATGTACCACCCCTCCCTGTGAGTGTTCTACAGACTCTTTAGAGCCCTGGCATCATTAGAAGTTCCTTTGGTCACGCAAACATCAAATCCCATATTATAAGTGGAACCATGCCCTTTCTCAGAACCATTCCCAAACTACAAGAGAGATTCTTTCGGTGTGACTGGTTTTTCAAGGGTGGTATACTGAACATTCTCTACCCATATCCCTGCACAGAAGCAGAAGAAAAAACAAAATTAACTAAGCCTTAGGTTTTACAGAAGGTGTTCTCGAGATCTCTCCCATCTCTAGCTAACACCTATACTCCCTCTTCCATACCTTCAATGGTGAAGGCTGCAAAAATACCTCTTCCTTACTTGAAACTCATTGTGGATGGGAAAGCCCTGAACTAGGAATACCACTTCCTTTATATTTGACTGTTTGATATAATGTATTATTATCCTGGGATCTGAGCTCTCTCCATAGTTATCCATATACTCTCTGCACAGTCATCATGAAGAGACAGACAAGTGGTAAACCAGGAGAGCAGGGGAAGAAACCACTTATGATAACTACATTAGAATGAATCAGAATTCTCCAGGAAGAGCTCAGTGGAAGCTGGTCTTGCTGATGAGGTGGGATTAGCTCTGAGCCTTCAAGGATTGGAGGATTTGCATAACTAGACTGGAGGTTTATTATCATTTCTGAAAAGAAAAGAAATATTTTGTGCAAAGGGCACTAAGATAAAACTGCATTTGGGGGTATAATGGGAAGGAGAACCCTGTAGAAATAAGGTTGTCTGTTGGGCAGGTAAACTCATGACTTCACTAGTTAGTTAAACGGCAGTTGGTAACCAAATAAATATGTATTGAGGGCATCAAGCATAACACGAAAAGTAATGGTCATCAGGGTAGAAATACATAGTTGCTAAGCTCATGGAGTTTACTCTCAGTTGTCAAAGACCATACTTATACAAATGAGTCTCACAATGTTAGTGTGTGAAATGTGAGGAAGCTGAAAGCCATGGGGCCCTGTGAAGCTGTAATGGCGGTACTTCATGGAGTAGCCTTTCCTAAGGAGGTTTATAATGACACCCCTTGTTGTGAGGTAGTTATAGATCCACATGCAGCTGAAAGAAAGAATATAGACAGGTTCCAAGGGTTCCTTCTCCAATTCCTCCAATGCTGACATCTTGAGAAACTGCAGTACGTTATCATCTTCAGGACATGGACATAATCAATAGAGCAAAGACTCGGAGCATTTCCATCTGAAAGTTTCCTGACGCTGCCTTTCTTAACCCCATCTACTTCCTTCCTGCCTCACACCCTAGTAATCTACTCTCCATTTCTAAAATGTTGACATTTTGAAAATGCTATATAAATGGAATCATAAAGCATGCAACTTTGGTGATTGAATTGAGGTTTTTTTGTTTACTCATTTGTTTTCTGTCTGTAGATGTCAAATTACTCTATGAATTGATCTTTACACCCTTGTCAAAATACTTGTGTGAGTTGATTTTTGTTTCCTAAATTTTGTTCTATTGACTATGTGTTTATGCTTCTGCCAATAACACACCATCCTAATTACTTGAAATTAAGTAGACCAATTCCTTTATTTTGTCTTTAAAAAATTCAGCTTTACCTTCACTTTCCCACATAAATTTAAAAATAGCCTGTTCTATACACATGAAAATATCCTGCTAAGATTTTGATAGGGTCACACTAAGCCTATAGGTAAATTTGAAAATAATTGCCATCTTGTATAAAAATGGTGTTACCTTTTCTATAAAAATGTTGTAGAATTCTTCAGTGAAACTATACTGACCTCGAGATTTCTTTTGAGAGTTTTTAATTATAAGTAAAATTTGCTTTCTGGTTACAGAAACATTTAAATAAGCTATGTTATAGTTCGTTGTGATTTCCAAAGATTCTGACATCTATGTTTTCTGATAAGAAGCCCTCTGTTTTCAAAACCTTTCCTGCTATAAGTAACATGTTGGTTGTTTTCACTGTCTTCAAGATTTTTTTTTGTCTTTAGTTTTCCGAAGTTTGACTATATATCTTGTTATAAAATTCTGTGTATGTAGTCTTGTTTGGGGTTTGCTCAGCTTCTTGAATCTCTAGGTTTATGTCTATTGCTAGGTGTGGGGACTTTTCAGCTGTTATTCTTTTGAGTATTTTTTTAAATCTCTGCATCTCTTTCCTCTTCTTCCACAAATCTGCAATATATTTTCAAGTGTAATGGGAAGTAGTTGGGGGACATCTGTAATTCTGTCAACAATAAAATAAAATAAAATTTTAAAAAGTTTTCAAAAAGAAAAAAAAAGTTTCAATCAAGGAACTTGTACCACTAAGTTATAGATGAGAAACAACCCATCCAAAACCTAGTGGCTTAAAACAATCCTTAATTCACTTGCAACTTTGTGAAGTGGAATTTGGGCTGATCTTAGGAGGCGAGGTGTTCCCCTGGTCTCTCCTAGATTTACTCAGGCATCTTTGGTTACTGCTAGATTGGTTGGAGGTTGGTTGGGATAGGTTTGCAGTACCTGTCTCTACTTCAAGTATCCCCTCACCTTCCAGCAAACTAACCTGAGCTTTCTCACATGGAGGTGGAAGGGTTATAAGATCTGAGAAGCAAACGCCCATGAGTAAGAGCTGTTCAAGACTGCAATTGCTAATGCCCCACTGGTCAGAGCAAGTCACATACCCAACCCAAATTCAAGGAATGGAAAAGGAGATTCCAGCTTTCAATTGCAGGGGAAGATTTTTGCAATCCAGCCGAGGGCTATTATGATCAGATGCACTTTTTAAAAAGAGCATTTGATACTGTGAGTGGCATGATTTGTAGGAAGCAAGAGTTGAGGCTGAGAGATCAGTTTAAACAGGAAGAGGGAAAATTGGAGATTTAAACTATGCTTAGGGGAGAGCATCGGCAGGGGGTTGACTATGCATGAGCAGTGGGGGGAGACTGTGCCATGCATTACTATTAGGTTCCTGCCTTGAGAAATGTGGTGAATAGTAGTGACACTTATTGAATTAGGGACCCTCGAAATGGCAAGATTAAGAAAAGGGTAATGAGTTCAGTTTGGGATAAATTTTATTTGAAAGCATCCAAGTGGAAATATTGACTATGTAGTTCAATTTAGGGCAATGTCTTAGAAAAGAGTTCTGGGCTGAAGAAAAAGATCTGTGAGTTATCAACTTATTGACCGTATCTTTGGCTGTAGGAACGGGCGAGTTAAATGCTAGTATCCTTAAGAGTTGTATGGTTCTGAAAATATAAAACATAGAACAAATGCAGGATTCCTTTGAATTAAACAATCTGTAGCATTAATCAGAGAGATTATTTTATCTTACTGTTGTATTAAACGCAAATATCTTTAGTAATTGTTTAAAAGATCCGTGTGTATCCTAAATGACAAAAAGTATGAAATATAATCATAGTGATCACCTATGATGGAAGCTACAGACCTCTGTGAGTAGAGAGAAGAGTCAGGTGATTGTATATTTGAAACAAGGAAGGAGTCAGGGCTATATGACCACAAGATCAGATCTCTCCTAATATTTATTATGTAATTATTAATATAACAATGCTAAATGAAGTCTAGTCTGCTGATCAAAGTTGGCAATAAGAATTCATTCAGGCCCTGGCAGGTTTGGCTCAGTGAATAAAGTGTCAGCCTGCAGACTGAAAGGTCCCAGGTTTGATTCCAGTCGAGGGCACATGCCCAGGTTGCAGGTTCAATCAGTAGGTGGCATGCAGGAGGTGGCCAATCAATGATTCTCTCTCACTATTGATGTTTCTCTCTCTCTCTCCCTCTTCATTCCTCTTTGAAATCAATAAAAATATATTTTTAAAAAGAATTTATTCAGTAAAATAAGACAATACTGGGAATTATTTAGGATGATATTTGATTTAGTTTTAAGTAGTGAACGTTGAACTGGATTTCTGAAGTCCAGAGATCATGACCAGCCCAAAATTCTGACATGTATGCATTTTATAATGTGTACATATATTTAAGCTCTAGGGCTATTTAGAATAAAATACATATCTATTTCTAAGAGAAGTAAGTTAAGGTATTTTTATCTTACCTTATATGGAATGGAATCTATGCATCATTTCTTTTTTGGTTATGTGAAATTCAGTAAAGTTTGGCATGTCTGGTTGATATCCTTGTCAATCCAATTTAAAATGTTATTGAGTAATTGATTCAGAATGGTAATTTGTAAGGAGAAATATTGCTAAGTTTATATACAGTGTATTATGATCATTTATGCATGCTTAAATTGTGTATTTATAAGTTAGTATCTTGGATTTTTTTTAATGCCTAATACTTGATAAGGCTTTTTTTTTTTTTTTTTTACAGGAAATAAAATGCTTAACATGAGTCTAAAAGATTGGTTATTTATAAATTCTGTTTAAAATGTTTTATCTATTTTTTGATAGGTGACCAAGTTGTATTCAAATATTATTGCTCTTAAATATTATTGCTTTTCTAGAATTATAAGATTACTAGGGACCCGGTGCACAAAAATTTGTGCACTCGGGAGGTCCCTCAGCCTGGCCTGTGCCCTCTCACAGTCTGGGACTCTTCTGGGGATATCCACCTGCTGGCGTGCCTGGTCAGCCTGGGTGAGGGGCTGATGGCTGTTTGCAGGCTGGCCAAGCCCCCCAGTGTGGACCCTCACCCCATTGGGGTGTGGCCAGCCTGGGTAACAGGTTGAGGGCTGTTTTCAGGCTGCCCAAAGCCCCTTCAGGTTTTGGGTTCCTACTGGGGTACCTGGCCAGCCTGGGTGAGGGGCTGAGGGGCATTTTCAGGCTGCCCACAGTCCCTTCAGGTTTTGGGTCCCTACTGGGGTACCTGGCCAGCCTGGGTGAGGGGCTGAGGGGCATTTTCAGGCTGCCCACAGTCCCTTCAGGTTTTGGGTCCCTACTGGGGTACCTGGCCAGCCTAGGTGAGGGGCTGACGGCTGTTTGCAGGCTGGCGAAACCCCCCAGTGGAGTTCCTCACCCCATTGGGGTGTGGCCAGCTTGGGTGCAGGCATGAGGGCTGTTTTCAGGCTTTTAGGCTGCTCACAGCTCCCATTGACACAATGTCCCAGCAAGGCTGTCTGGAAGTAGGTTTCTGGGGTTTATTTATCTTGTATAATTGATACACTGTTCCTTTAAACCAAGGCCTAGGCAGGTTAACAAAGCCTCCTGTTGGCTTCAGCTCTGTGGCTTCTATAATTGAAAGAATGTTGCCTAGGCAGGCAGTTTCCTCCATTGCTGGTGCAATGGAAGCCTGCTGTTTGCTTCAGCTCTGAGGTTTCTATAATTGAAACAATGTTGCAAATATGTTGCCTGAGCCTGGAGAAGCCCAGATGGCCGACAGACAGTTTACTCCTGGTGCAATGGAAACCTGCTATTTACTCCAGCTCTGTGACTGCTGGCCTCCATCTTGGCTGGGTTAATTTGCATACATCTGCTCTGATTGGCTGGTGGGCATGGTTTAGGCGTCCCATAGAAATGGTTAATTTCAATATTACTCTTCTATTAGATTAGGTAAGTCAAATTGAATTTGCTAGTTGAACTTTAGTTCAGTGTTTTGACTTCAGAAAGTTAAAATTAAAATAAAACAATAAAGCTCTGTAAATCTTACAATCAAAATCTACCCGGAAATCAAAACAATAAGGAAATTAGAAGACTGTTGTATGAAATGAGGAAGTCCGTTGCATGGAGTCAAAAGAAGAGGGGACTTGGGAGGGCTCGGAAGTGGTACAAATACCAAAATATAAACAAAATGAAAGGTTGGGTGCTTTCAGGGGAAAGGAACTGGTGCTGTGCACTGTCTGACTGAGGTTAATGTTAAATACAGTGTCCACCAACAAAACCAAAATGAGCAGACGGTGACCAGCAAGGCGAGGAGTTCGTGTTCCCTACCTATGGAGCCACCTGGAGCCCCATTTGATTTGCAACAAACTCTGATTCATTCCCTCCCCTCATCTGCCATCCTGCATGGTGACAGGCGAGAGGAGCTGTGAGGATGAGCCTGTCTGCAGTGGCTGGGCTGATATGGGGCCATGGGCGCTCAGAGCAAATGGTGAGCTCATCAGAGCTCATTTCAAACCTGCTCCTATGAAGCTGGCTCATGGCTTTAGTCCCTCCTTCACCCAGAATTGGAAAGATAGATTCGAAACATTCCTTGCTTCATATTCTCTCACACATGCTATCATCCGCTATGCATGTGCAAAATTCCACATGCCTTTGAGGCTCATGCTATAACACAATACCATCCCTCTCTCTTATTCTCAACCACTGACATTTTAACCACCTTCTCTGCATTCCTTTAAAAAAATTAAAAGCATCTGACTAGTGGTCTTCTTCTTCTCACTAAACCCTTCTATGATCCTGGGTGACTTCTGCGTCACCAACATGCTCCCTGAATGCCTCGACATTTTCATCGGCAAGGATTACCTTTCTCATTCCAGTTCAGCCAGGTGCTCCCATGGCCCCATCCTGAACCTTGCTCCCTGGATCATGTCTGCTTCTGAGGCCATCCAGGCAGGATCGCAGAGAGGACCACAACCTCCCAGCCTTCCACCCTCGCAAATAGCAGACTGATTTATTTCTTTCCATCCCTACCATCATTTCCCTGTTACTCCTTCATCTAAACATTATCCATTTTTTGTATTATTGTGTCCATTTCTTAATTGATCTGGCTGATTCCATTTTGTAACTAATTTCTGTCCGTTCCTCTATCTTCAGTATCCCTTCTACAAAAATGCAAATGAGATCATTGCCCTTAGGACAGTCTCCAAACTCTTAAATATATGTGCTTTAGTTAAGCCCATTTCCGTTTTCCTCCTTTAACTCTCATATTGCCTCACATCCATCTCTGTGCTCCATCAAGACTGAAATGTATTGACTTCTCCGAAGATTCCATGTATTTTACCTCTAATGCTCAAATATTCTGTTTTCTGCCTGAAATATCAACCTCACCCCTATCTATAAATTCATCCAGCACCCTGGCCTCTTTATCTAGTTCTTTCCTACACATTCTGAATGCCCTAAGTTTTACTTTATGAGGTTTTCCTTAAAACTCCTCTGGCCAGGCGCACCATCCTGGTTGGAGTGCCCTAGTTTTCTGTTATGAAAACTCTCTCTACTTTCCAATCCAAATTTATTAGACTTCATGATAATTGTTTTATTCTTTGTATTTATTTGATCAACACATATCTGGAGATATCCAAAAGAGTCAGACTTTTCTAAGCATTCTTTCTTTTTACTGTCCGTATGTTGTGGTCTGAGGAATATCGTCTGTTTTGTTTTAGAAATTATTTTCCAGTCCGGTCAGTGTAACTCAGTGGTTGAGCATCAAGCCATGCAAAAATCGGTCACTGATTCAATTCCCCATCAGGGCACATGTCCAGGTTGCAGGCTCCATCCCCAGCAGGGCGGTGCAGGAGGCAGGCGATCGATATTTCCCTCTCATCTCTCTCTCTCTCTCTCTCTCTCTCTCTCTCTCTCTCTCTCTCTCTCTCTCTCTCTCTCCCCCCTTCCTCTTTTTCTGAAAATCAATAAAAACACATTTTTTAAAAATAATTATTTTTCAGTTAGGCTATTGTTATTTCTTTCCTTGATGATACTATTTACACTGTAAGGAGATGTGTTTGCAGGAAATGGGAAACCAAAATTTGCTGATAATTTTGTGATCTTAGTATGGATTGTTTCATAGATTCCCCCCTTTAGTACTTATGTTCATGCATTGAACTTAGCTGCATATTTTAATATAAACTAGCATTTATTATTCATTACATACTAGGCACCATGGCATCTTGCATACATTTGCTCATTTGTATCTCCACAACATATTAAAAAGTAGGCATTATTCCTATTATCACAATTTAAGAAATAAGGAAACAAAGCTGATAAAGCTTAAGTAATGCCTTAAGGTTTTTGCTTTTTCCTGATGGGGAAATCAAGATGCACACCCAGGCACCAGGACCCGCCCTCTGAACCACCCAAATGTTTTAGCAAAAAGTAACCTCAGTATAAGGAGAAAAGTATAATGTTTTCAATGTTAAACAATGTAATTCAAAGAAATCAGTATTTGAGATGAAATAGGACCCTTCTTTGCTAGGTCTCAGGCAAGCTTCTATTTTGGGGTTCCATCTGTTATCACCCAATTAGCTCATATTACCTGTCCTAATGGACACCATCGTGTCCTTTTATTTTATACTAGAGGCTTAGTGCACAAAATTTGTGCACTGGTAGGGCCCTAGTGGCTGCCAGCTGCTGATTGCTGGCTGCTGGTCAGGGCCTCCCCTCCTTCCCCTGGCGTGCCCCACCCCCTGGTTGAACTCCCCAACGACTTCCCAGTGGAGGGGACAATTTGCATGCTATGCTTTTATTATATAGGATTGACATTCATGATAAAGAGACATAGGATGATTGAGCTAAGGCATGAAAACAGAAGGAAGCTTGCCACTCTTTATCTACTAGAGGTAACCAAGCATCTTGTGAAAAATACATTTACTTAATGAGGAAATATCATATGGCCTACCATGGCGACACAATCCAGCACCTTTGCCAATTGCTTGTTCAGTAACTATGAATTGTATAGTCCTCAAATCCTTAATTAAGTGCCCTTTCCTCTAAATTTCCTGAAGTATAGCCCATTTCACTAAGAGCTACAAATGTCCTTGGCACAGAAATGACTTATTTGTGCTAAACATACATATGCCCAGGGCATGAGCACAATAGCACAGAACTGATTCTCTGAACTCTGTGCTATTAAGCAGAACTCAGCCAGAAACTGACTCTGAGGAGGGAGGTTTAGAGAGCATGTGATGGTGATCTGGGGATGAGATGGTGGGCTTAAAGGGCGAGGTAACAAGAAATACACAGTTAACGCATTTACGTTTTAGGAAAAGGATATTTCTGAATTTCTACTTTTTCTCCTTCCCTCCCCTCCTCCCTCCCATGCTTCTTTCCTTCGTTCCTTTTCTTCCTTATTCCTGCCTTATATTAGGGATTCAGATGCATGGATCCAGGGAGAAGCACATAGCTTATTCATAAAAAGCTTTAGCCCTAGTTGGGTTGGCTCAGTGGATAGAGCATCAGCCTGCAGACTTAGGGGTCCTGGGTCTGATTCCGGGAAAGGGCATGTACCTCTGTTTCAGGCTCCTTACAGCCCCCCGAGGCCCTGGTTAAGGTGTGTGAAAGAGGCCCCCAATCGATGTGTTTAGCTCACATCAATGTTTCTCTTTGTCTTCCCTCTCTCTTCCACTCTCCCTAAAAATCAATGGAAAATGGAAAAATATCCTTGCGTGAGGGTTAAAAAAATTTTAAAAAGTGAAAACTTGCCCAAGTTTATAAAGCCCACAAGGGGGAGAGCTAAGATTCAAACCCAGCGCCATCTAATGCAGTGCTCATTCTCTTAACCTTCTCCCTGGGCAAGACTTTAGGATCATCTCATCCAGCAGTTCTGAGCCCTGCCTGCCTTTAGTCACCTGAGAAGCCTTTTCCAAGCATATTGACGGTCACACTCCATCCCTAGTAGGGGGCATGCAGGCGCCAGCTGATGAATGATTCTCATCATTGATGTTTCCATCTCTCTCTCCCTCTCCCTCCCTCTCCGAAATCAATAAAAATGTTTTTTAAAAGAATAGAACCCACTGCAAGACAGCAAATTTGGTAATTGCCTACTCTTCCCAGTCAATTTATTTTAAAACAGACAAAAAGAAATAAGACATGTGAACACTTCTTAACCATTCTTGTGTTCATACTTTAAATTTTTTTTTGCACAAATCATAAAACAGCGTTAAGTATAGGGTGTCTAGAATTAAAAAAAAGCATGTCCTACTTTTGCTAACTTGTATTTGTATGAATTTTGATAATTTTCTTATTTTATGGCTCTTGAAGTTTTCATCCACTAAGTGGGGACATTGATGCTTCTCCTGTTTCAATTTGATTGACGATCACATTGGAGAACTTTGTAAACTCTAAAGGATTATGAACGTGTTTGTAATTATAACGGTGTGTTGTCTGTGACTTTCCCAGCTCAGCCTCAGCAGCACTTGCAATTACTGTATCAGTATTCATGTAGAACCTATCATTCAGAAAGCTCCCAGGTTCTCTTAATGAGATTATATGAGAGCAAATATTTTAGCCAGTATTGAAATGCATCACGTTGGAAAGTTAATGGATCAATTGCCTAATAGGAACCATAACTCTAATGGTTTACAAAGAAAGTGGAAACAGCTCTGTCAGCTGACATTCTGAAGGGACTTGGGTGGGAGGGGAGCAGTGACCCAGAGTGGATCACAGAGCTCAGAACTGTGCCCTGGAATCTCAAATCCATCCAAGGACACGGATGTGGAAAGTGACATTCATCAAGGCTAAGAGAAATGCTTTTCTCATTGGTATCTTAAACATTTCTAAAACTCTGAATTCTTCACTCAGAACTCTTCCTTTCAGTCTCATTTGCCTAACGTGTGAATATAGCATCTTTGAAATGAAGTCATTTAGAGTTATTTCCTTTCGGAATCTGTTAATGAAGCCGTTTGATAGAAGCCAAATCTATGTGATTTCAACTGCTCTTTTCCCTTCCCTGGAGACCTTCCCAAGGAGTGCAGTGCCTCAGAGAGGGCTCTTGATGGAATTTTTTCAATTCTCCGGTGAAACTGAGAAACGCTGATTACCATACACATTTCTTGGGGATTCACCAATGCATATTACATATTAGCATATTAAACGCTTTATATCGTCTTGTGCTAGAAACATAGTTAACTGTTTAAAGCAGTGCTTTGCAATTTCATGGGCTCTGGTAAAGAGATGGTCCTTGGCGGACAGTGAGGCTGCCCACTCTGGATCCCAGGCCCCACCTTGACCTACCTGTGCTCAAGTTCCTTTACCTGTAAACTGTGGATTATAATGGTACTTAGACCCAGCCGATGTGGCTCAGTGATTGAGCATCGACCTATGCACCAGGAGGTCACGGTTCGATTCCCGGTCAGGGCACATGCCCAGATTATGGGCTCCATCCCCAGTGTGGGGTGTGCAGAGGGCAGCTGATCAGTGATCCTCTCTCATCATGGATGTTTCTATCTCTCTCCTCTCCCTCTCTGAAATAAATAAAAATATCTTTAAAAACATAGTACAGAGGTAAGGTTTCCCATAATGATAACTTGAGGTGACATTTGTAAAGCACTTAGAACGTTGCCTGACGTATGTAAGGGTTTATGTAAATGGTATTCAAAATAATACCATTTCCCCAAAAGTAAGACATCCCCCGAAAATAAGACCTGCTTACATTCTGCCTCACGCTGAAATATAAGGTGTTCCCCCGAAAATACGACTTCCCTGAAAATAAGACCTCTCCTATAATAAGATCCCCCCCGAACATAAGGCCTCCCTGATAATAAGGCCTCCCAAAGCTACTGTAACTCTAGACTCTGGGCTGTAGTGGCGGGTGCCACTGCACAGCTCACTGTTGGCCTCAGCATAGCGGGAGCAGACAGGAAGTGCGAGGTCTCTTTTCATCAGAGAGCCCGCGCCACCGCCAGGACAAGCTGCCTGCTGCTCGCTCTGCCCTGACCGAGTCTGGCTGACTCACAATTAGACAGTGAGTTGCGCGGGGCAAGAGTCGGGCACATTGTGTGGACACACAGGTAACAAAGTTCCTTTTTTTTTTGTTCAACAATAAATGTGTACTGTATTCTTCTTCATGGAAAAATAAGACATCCCCTGAAAATAAGACCTAGCGCACCTTGGGGAGCAAAAATTAATATAAAACACTGTCTTATTTTCGGGGAAATGGTATAAATTTTCCCTCCTTGTTCTATTTTTCCAAGAGCTCTGATACTTATAAGACTATTCAAACTGGCAGGGGAGGGGGGTTTAGTTTAATATCCCCCAAGACTGGAGGCTCTGGGAAGCTCAGAGAAGTTAAGTAGTTTGTCTGAGTCCTGGTGGTGCAGATTCAAGCCCCGATGTTTCTGTTCTTGGTCCTTATATGAAATCATGGCACTAAATGCATCTCTGAGGAATAAGCAGCCGATCGATGTTTCATCTAACTTCCCTCCTAGAAATGTTTATTCCAAGTCAACCTTTATTTTATAAAGCTCATAACACGTTTTGGGCAGTGAGGACCAGAAGAATTTTGCTATCCTTTCAAAATGGGTCCCTTTGTGGTATTTAACATAGAGGGGAGGGACATATAGAGACCAGTTATAGACCCTGACAATACCATTACTCCCTCTGGCATTTATAAAAGAACAGAGGAAGGTGAAATTGACTATCTGTCACCACAGGAACATTTTATTAAAATGTTAAGATTGATTAAAAAATCACAACTTACCAGTGTTTCACAATAACTGGTGGCGGGGTGGGAGGGGGAAGGTTGGGAGATTGGGGGGTTGGGGGGGCATTGAAATCTTGATTTTCCTTTTGGCACAACAAGGACTATACATGGTCCGCAGCTCAGAGGCACTTGTCTTCGCTCTTTCTTTGGGGATCTCAAGCCTCTGCCCTGCCCCTAAGCGCTGAGAACTGGGGTGAGGCCCTCAATGCCCCCCCTGCTCAGGGCAGCAGGCCTAGGTGACAGGCGTCTGCTTCCCGGTTCAGACACAACCAAGGGAGGGAAGGCATACGCATTCGTTTTAGGAGGAGGTGAGCGGTCAATGTATTTTGTTGACCTTTCAGTGAGGTCTCTGGCTGAGTCAAGCAATCAAAGCCTTTTAGTTCAACACAGGGCCTGTCAGACAGAGAACAAAACACAGTCATGGCCATCAAGTCTTTGTGTAAATAAGAAATATAAGAAAAGGTCATTCTATGGAAAAGAGCACATTTCATTTTCTCTTTCCAAACAAGAGGGAGGAGAAAGACGTGTGCCATACATGGGTCTTCTGTGAAGAAAGAATATTAATTTCCAGGTTCATGAAAATCTATTGCAGGGTTTACTGCCAGTTTTAGAAAAACCTAATACAGCATTTACAGGGAAATCTATGTCACTGCAGGAAAGAGACGATGCCACACTGTAGGCCAAGGCAAGAGGAACCATCTCTCTCAACTAGAATGTGGTGTCTGCGCACAGGCAGACCTTTCCAATCTGGAAACAGGGTTTCCCAGTCCTGGCCGTGCTGCCAGCCTGCAGGCTGTGAGTGCACTGCTCCTGTGCAGTCGGGCTTCTTCAAAGCCACGCCACTCCGTCAGCTTCCTGGGCGCTATTTAGGGATAAAGAGTTGTCATCAGGGAGAGAGAAATGTGTCTTCTGCTTTTCTTACAAGAGTCCTCTTCTGCGGCAGGAACACACACATGATGAGCTTCTCCCCTCACACTGACTTACCCTTTGACATGGAAATCTCAGGGTCTTTCATGGGCAGATCGTACCTTCCTTCCTCTTTGTTGGCAAGGTGACCACATGCTGTCATGGTCTCACTTATGGGAGTGAAAGGAGGTCTTAAAATCCCTGGCTACTGTGGGCAGGTCACGGAAAGCTTCTGAAAGACATTAGCATCCGCTCCCAGGGGAGCTGAGTGCATTGAGCTTTTCAATACGCTCTGCTTGGCCTGGCTGCCAGCAGCAGGCGTGTGGCACATAAATAAGCTGAGCGTAGCGTGTGAGAATAATAAGGAAAAGGCTCCTCTGGGTGTCGGGTGTGAAATCACACCCAGGTGCTCTTCCAGATGATTTGGGACGTTTTCCAGCTGTCCCCACGGAAAGCCTGTCACTAAGGGAGAGGCCTGTCGCCAGGGGGCGGTGAAGCTGCAGCCTCTAGAGTGGGCAGTGGCTGCAGTTGGCAGGAAAGACACACCTGAGACAGGAGTTGAAGGAAGGTGGCTGTTCACCAGGGAATGGGGGCCTGGCTGGACACCTTCCTCCTCCTCTCCTTTTCACGGCGTGTGTGTATGCGTACAGATGGCAGTCTTGTAGGCACACTGTTCCTCGAATGTAGGCAAAACCATGTCTCTCAGCCACATACATTCATATCCGTCTAACCACTCAACTGATTCAACCCTGACATTCTGATAACCATTCCCATGTATGTGGGCTTTCCCTCACACCTTCAAGCAGTTCCCTGACTCCCGCTGGGTGCCCTACAATTCAACTCCGTGTGATCCCATCTATCCCGATGGCATCAAATCCCACAGATTAAGGACTCGGGGTCTCAGACTGTGCCCTGCTTCCACTGCTAATCACAAGCACAGGTCGTTTGTTACCTGTGCTTCTGACTGACTGGCTATAAATCAGATATTCTCTCTTCATGTGCTAGAGCGACTCACAAAACTCAGGAAACCAATTTACTCACTCGATTCCTGGTTCATTACGAAGAATATTAAAGGAGCTGAGTCAACGGGCAGATGACGTTGTGTATAGAGCCAGATATGCATATACCACTGTCCTGGCACTGCAGGAGCTCACCACCCTGGAATCTCTGCCCCCCTCCCATTTGGGTTTTATGGAGGCGTCATTACTGTGGATGATGGATTGAATCATTGGCCATTGGTGACTGATTCAACCTCTAACCCTGCTCTTCTCCCCAGAGGGTAGGCGGTTGGGACTGAGTGTTGCAGCCCTCTCATCACAGGACTGGTGTTTCTGGAAAGCCCCAATCTTAGGGGCCATCCAAAAGATGCCTCATTGAGATAATGAAGAGGAGTAGAATGTGTCCCCACAAAATATGTCTCTTTGGCATGAAGGTAACTTTAGGCTGATTATTATTATTATTATTTTTTAATCTACACCCAAGGATATTTTTCCATTGATTTTTAGAGAGTGGAAGAGAGAGGGAAAGACAGAGAGAAACATGGATGTGAGAGAAATATGGGTTGCCTCCTGCATGCACCCAGACCAGGACCCAGGCCGGGAAGGAGCCTGCAACCAAGGTGCATGTTCTTGACCAGAATGGAACCCAGGACCCTTAGGTCTACAGGCTAACGCTCTTATCCACTGAGCCAGACTGGGTAGGGCTAGGCTGATTATTATTTTTTTAATATATTTTATTGATTTTTTTTACAAAGAGGAAGGGAGAGGGACAGAGAATCAGAAACATCGATGCAAGAGAAACATCGATTGGCTGCCTCTTGCACACACCCCACTGGGGATGTGCCCGCAACTAAGGTACATGCCCTTGATTGGAATCGAACCCGGGACCTTTGAGTCCACAGGCTGATGCTTTATCCACTGAGCCAAACCGGTCAGGGCTAGGCTGACTATTTTTAAGAAACAGCAGAATGCCCTGGCTGGCTTGGCTCACTGGATAGCGTGTCAACCTGCGGACTGAAGGGTTTGGGTTCACTTCTAATCAAGGGCACATGCCTGGGTTGCAGACTTGATCCCAGGCCCTGGTCGGGTACATACAGGAGGGAACCAACCCTGTATCTCTCTCACATTAGTGTTTTCCTCTGTTTGTCTCCCCGCACCTCCCACTCCCTGTAAAAAACATAGGAAGATATCCTCGGGTGAGGATTAATAAAAGCAAACAAAAAGCCCAGCAGAATTAGAGGTGCCCTGAAAACTAAAGAAAAAGTTACTCCTTTTTCAGAGCCCTTTACATTGGTAAGGGAGACCTCCATTTGTACGTGTGTCTTCCTCTCTGTACCAGGAAGAGAAGGACTAAGTCTTGAAAAATGAAAAGAGAAAGCATGCATAATAACTGTATCTGTGCTCTCCCTGATAATCCCCCATAACTGGCTTCCCCCACCCCCAACATCTCTGCCTTTAGCTGAAGATGGTATTTAAGGCGATGGCTTGGGCCCTTCCAGGGTGCTACTCAGTGTCCCTGGGCCTTTCCCATCGATACAGGAGGTGTCCATGTTATTAAACTTCTGTTTGTTTGTTTTTCCTGTTGATCTGTCTTTTATTGCAAGGGGATCTCAGCCAAGAACCTAGAAGAGTAAAGAGAAGGTTATTTTTCTTGCCCCATAATAACAAACAATGCTTTATTGCTCTCATCACTTAGGAAATTTCAGGGGTTTTAGGAGCTCTGGTTCAAAAATAGGAAGGAAGACTAAATCTATATTTCTTATTATAAATCACAATATCACAACTACTCTCTGGAGCACGGTGATGCGTTAGATGAAACATTTAATAATATTCACGTGGACTGGACTGTGTCTTTCAGGAAAGTCAGAAGCCACCTTGTTGGGAAGGTGGTTCTAGGTCTCTGTTGTGTAGTCCTAGGTCGGTTCCATTAAAGATGCTGCATTCCATTCCATCCACCCAGGACCCTCAAAGAGGTTGACAACCAGTCAAAAGGTCAAAAGTTCAGAGAAGAGCAAGAAATGTTAAGAAGATTGGGGACTCGGCTTGTTAATAAATTAACCCCCCCCCCCCACACACACACACACGCCACTTGAAACAGTGTGTCAGTGATCAATTTCCCTGTAAATTCTGGAGGCTCTCTAATTTCTCACTAGGAGGCGAATAAAACATCTGCTCTCTCTCTCTTAAGGCGAAACCCACCACCGCCCAGATTTGGCCTCAGTCTCCTAGGACTCAGCCACTACCTAACCTATTAAACATTTGAAATGACTAGAATGTGTGGCACAGCCAGTCTCTTCCATATAAGGGTCTTCTGCCTGACATTCAGAAAGTATAACGAAGTACTTGTTTTCCTCCAACCAGAATTACCTGTAATTCTACAAGGGACTAAGGATACTCGGGCTTCCAAAGTAAATTTCCAGAACCAGCTCCTCTGGTAAAACTACTCATGATCGAGTAGAAGAGGTTTAAAGGTGTTTTTCTATGTCCACTGACTGAGCAACTGATCGGAAAGTATTCCCATGCAGGTGGAGGCAATGGGCTTCTCTTTTTTCCATCACAAAGTAAAGCAACTGAGGGTATTCCTGTGGCAAAGACCTGTTCTTCCTTAGTTTGGATTCGTGAGCTATGTCCAGCACAGCTCCTCGGACATAGTGGAATTTTAGCAAATGTTTTCTCATGTGAATAGTTGCTAAGGAGTGCATAGAATTTTTTGGAGGCTTATGGTGAAAAAAAATATGGAATGGGTAGGTATGTGAAATTTTGGATGATAAAGTCCAAACTAAAACCTAGCAACATACTTGTCGTAGGAATTAAAATAGAAAATACACTTGGAATAATTTTTAAAATTGTAATTTGCCTCTCAGATGAATTCTCCAAAATTTAAAGATAAACTGAATATTACAAAATTTTATAATATATAAATATTAATATGTACCCACAAAACGAAATGGCAGACAATTCATATAGAATGAGCTGGGGAAAAATAAAATATGTATTAAAATAAACTTACAGTAAGAAAATAAAAATTGGGGCATAAGGAGAGGAAAGGAATGCCTCACCTAAGCACTCACTGTGGCAGGTACTCTGCTGGGTACAGTTCTCCACGCAATTTCTAAATGAAAAAACTGAGCCTGACCCGCATGGCTCAGTGATGGAGTGTTGACCCATGAACCAAGAGGTCATGATTCAATTCCCAGTCAGGGCACATGCCTGAGTTGTCAGTTTAATCCCCAGTGGGGAGCATGCAGGAGGCAGCTGATCAATGATCCTCATCATTGGTGTTTCTCTTTCTTCTTCTCCCTTCTCTTTGAAATCAATACAAAATATATATATATTAAATGAAAAAAAATGAGGCTTGGTATCTGTGACACTAAAATTCACTAAGTGGTACACTAGTATTTGAAAGATAGATCTGTCAGATTTTAAAATCTAAATTTTGCCATAGTTCCTTAGTACTTTCCTGTAAGATGGATTTAAAGACTATTGCATGCCTGTCCTTTTGGTAATCAGTGATTAAACTCTCAAATTCAATTCTTTTTTTTTTTCTGGGAAATATTTATTTTTTCCCCATCACCATTCATCTCCTCCTTTACCCTCTCTCACCTTCCCTGACCCCGTAACCCTGCAGTCACCACACTGTTTCCATGTCCAGGTGTTCTTTTTCTCTTTTTTTCCTCTCAATCCTTAATACTGTATGTCATTCATCTCTTACACAAAGTCTGTTTATCCATCTGATTGGGCTAGTGTTTACTATTCTCCCTAACCTGTTCCTTGTCACCTGGTTACGACACTATACACATTGCTGACTTGTCTCACTAGTAAAAGCTACGTTTTCTTGATTTGCTGAACTTTGATATATTTCACTGATGACAGAGACTGTAACGCAAAATTTAGTTGGGCTTCTCTGAGCCCTGTTCTTGATGAGGCCTAAACTTTGGACTTGCCTGTGTATCCTTTCATCACGTAGGTTTAGGAAAAATCTTGCTAAGCAGTTTAGAGACAACCCCTCATGCTACTATCTGATCACCTTAGACATCTGATCAAATGCCTTCTCCTCCTCCACCCCCAGGTGATGTCTGATCCCTCTGAGCTGCCTTCAGCAGGAATCCTGTTAGGTCAGTTGAGCAAGAATTCCTTGGCTATAAATTCCCACATTTCTTTGCTGTATTTTAAATGGAACCCAGCTCCATACGAAGGCCTCCTTCCTCTATCGCAATAGGGTCTGAATAAAATCTCTTTTTAACACTTTACCACCCAACTTTGGCTTTCCTTGATATCTCTGCTATAAACAAGTACAAGACTATATAATTGCCTCCAAGATCTTAAATTCTAAACTTCATGCTGTTTTCAACTACTCATCATTTTTCACTTTCACCAATTCCTAATATTTATAGTTCTTCAGACTCATTGTCAGCTTCTGAAATATACAGGGGTAATACTAGTGAAGATACCATGAAAAACACTAATAACAGTCATGCTAATTTTTAAAACTCTATATAGGAGTTCATAGTTTAAAAAATTATTTTACATGCATTTTCTCAAGATTAGACCACAACTGAGAACTCTATATTTAAGCATACTCTACTTATTTTTTATTTTCCTACTTTCCAGTGAGGTTTTATTTACATATAACATATTTATTACACATAAAATCATTATGTGATATGAATATTTTAAACTAAAAGCAAAATGAAAAAGTTAGCATCACTCTAATACGGTCCATTGAATCAAAACATTCTGTCCTCCTGAGAAAGCCTTTAACACAAAAAGGAGGTAACCTTCTGCAATGTCCTCTCTCTCTGCGGGTGTAACGTGTTATTTCACTGGTTGTAATTGTTCCAGAACAGGGCTATTTTTGCCT
>PVJC01011991.1:27472-40604 GCA_004026665.1 Murina feae | reverse complement strand
CTCTGCCGGCCTGGTCACCCCTCACAGCCCCCCCAACAGCCTAGTCTCCCCACGTACCCTGCTGTTCAGTTGTTTTGTTGTCCCTCACTTACTCTCCTGGTGATCTGATCCTCCTACCCCAGGCAGCCTGATTGTTCAGTTGTTTGGTTGTCCCTCACTAACCCCACTGCCGACCTGGTCACCCCATGCAGCCTACTGTTCAGTCGTTTGGTCATCCCTCACTAACCCCCCGCGGGCCTGGTTGCAGGTAGCCATCTTGTGAGGGTGTGAGGATTAATTTGCATATTAACTCTTTATTATATAGGATTTTTAATTACAGTTGACTTACAATATTATATTAGTTTCAGGTATACAATATAGTGATTAGACATTTACATACCACAATATTTTCTTTTCTTTTAAATTAAATTTATTTGGGTGACATTGGTTAATAAGATTATATAGGTTTCAAGTGTACAGTTCTATGATACTTTGCCACTTCATTCACCCTTGCATCTGATCTCAGCCCTCCCACCATTACCACTGGAGTTATTCCCGTTCAGATGCTCTCAGGTCTGGTACCAGCCTTCACAGCAGCTTCTCTGACTCTGATACCTTCCTGTGGAAATACACATTCCATGTCCTGCTTCTGGTTAAATCCTCTGCTCAAATGGCTGCAGCAGTTCCTAAAAGCCTAGAAAATAAAGTCCAAGTACCTCAGTAAGAATACAAGGAATGCTTTCAAATCCACACTCTGATCTGAACCCAACAGCTCCCATACTTTTTCCCGCTGCTCTCTTTCAAACCGTGCTATGATCCAAAATATTGCCTGGCTCTCCTGGATCTGTCCTGCCAACTCCACTGTATCCATGGCCTGAGATATATCTCTTCATATGGTCAGCCTCCTCAATAATGCCATCAACAAATTCCTTGCAATTCTTTGCCACCTGGCCTCCTTCAGGTCTCTGTTCAGATTCTGTCTCCTCAGGACAGTCTTTGTTGAAAGAATAGGTTTGAATCAGAATAGGTTAGCTCCACTGTTTCATATTCTCCTAACATCTATATTCCTCCTTTGTAGAGCTCATAGCATTTGTGATTAATTAAATATTTGCATAATTACTTGTGTAATTCTGTTTATGCTAAAGGCAAAGACTGGTATCTATTTATTCTCTGTATTCCCAGCACCTGAGATTACAGCAATCATCCTCCCTTCTTATCTTCTAATGTGCACTTCTTCTCCCTTCTTATCTTCTACTAGGAGCCCGGTGCACAAAAATTTGTGCACTCAGTAGATCCCTCAGCCTGGCCTGTGCCCTCTCACAGTCTGGGACCCCTTGGGGGATGTCCACCTGCTGGCATGCCTGGCCAGCCTGGGTGAGGGGTTTATGGCTGTTTGCAGGCTGGCCAAGTCCCCCAGTAACATCCCTCACCCCATTGGGGTATGGCCAGCCTGGGTGCAGGGCTGAGGGTCATTTTCAGGCTGCCCACAGCTCCCATTGACCCAACATCCCAGCAAGGCTGGCTGGAATCAGGTTTCTGGGGTTTATTTATCTTCTATAATTGAAACACTGTTGCTTTAAGCTGAGGCCTAGGCAGGTAACAAAGCCTCCTGTTTGCTTCAGCTCCATGGCTTCTGTAATTGAAACAATGTTGCCTTAGTAGAGGCCCAGCCGGCCTAAACAGACAGTTTCCTCCATTGCTGGTACAATGGAAGCCTCCTGTTTGCTTCCAGCTCTGTGGCTTCTATAATTGCAACTTACCTTGGGCAGAGAGAGGCCCAGCCGACCTAGGCAGACAGTTTACTCCTGGTGCAACGGAAGCCTCCTATTTACTCTAGCTCCGTGGTGGTTGGCCTCTATCTTGGCTTGGTTAATTTGCATACAGCTTCTCTGATTGCCTGATGGGCGTGGCTTGGCTGGTGAGCGTGGCTTAGGCATCCCAGAGAAATGGTGAATTTCAATATTACTCTTTTATTAGAGTAGATGTTCCCAGTGTAGCTCATTCAAAATGTGCACTGCAGAACTGTGCCATTATGATGCGTGCTTGCATCTTACCTGTAGCCTTCTTGCTTTATTCACCTTTGTCTCTCTGATAGCACCTTGCACAAATCTGTGCAGCTCATGTTCAGTGAATGTTTGTTTAATCTAGTGGAAAAATCATTGAATGGATGCTTTTTCACACTGTAAAACCCAAACATAAAAACTGACCTTTGGAAAATTGGCTTTATTAGCTCTGACTTCAGATAACCAGTATAAATTATTGTCTAAGTAATAATAAGTGAAGTTTACGTTTTCTGCCATTTCAATAAAGAGAAGGTCTTTGACCCTGAACTTCCCTAATCACTTCAAAATAAATTCATTTTTATGTTTATTGTGTGTACCCTGCAAATTGAGTTTATTTTACATTTGTATAGTTCAAATTCCTTCCAAATTCTGTTATATGTACTAGACTTATTCACATAGAAATATATGTGTGTGCTAAAAGACAAAATGTTTTCAGCAACATGAAATATTTGTTAGATCTGTGGGTCACTCCATATCAAGTCCATACAAACTTTTCTTGAGGGTCAACAATGTGTCAGAAGCTTTAGAATATCCACAGCAACTCTGGATTTCTAAATAAAAATAGAGCAATACCATTGAATATAGCTAGGGGACTTGTCTTGAAGATGCAATTTCATAATAGGTGTTTATCCAAATTCTATGTGCGTTTGGAGTGGCAACACAGGCCAAGTCAAGAAAAACCTAACATTTCTGTAATTAGAGACAATTTTTCATATTGCTTTAAAAGAATATTTAGGCAACCATTTTTCTTTCTCTACAATTTTATTGAGGAATAATTGACAAATAAAATTGCATATATTTAAAATGAAAAGTGATAATTTTTTATATAAATATACATTAGACTGAGTTTTAGTATCAAGATAATTAACACACTTATCACCTCACATAGTTAACTTTTTTGTGAGGTTAAGAATGCTTAAGATCTACTCTCAGCAACTTTCAAACATACAATATCATACTATGAATTATAGTCACCATAGTGTACATTAGATCCTCCGAAGTTCTTCTTATAAATAAAAGTTTGTACCCTTTCATCTACATCTTTTCCTTTCTTTCCCAGCCTCTGGAAACCACCATTCTATTCTCTATTTCTATGAAACCATTTTTTTTTAGATCACATATATAAATGAAAGTATACAATATTTGTCTTTGTCTGGCTTATTTCATTTAGTATAATGCCTTCCATGTGTCACAAATGATGGAAGGATTTTCTTCTTTTTATAGCTTAATAAAATTCATATTCAGTATACACACACACACACACACACAAAATAGTCCTTTATTTTTTTTTATTGTTATTCCTCACCCAATGATATTATTTCCATTGATTTTGTTAGAGAGAGTGGAAGGGACAGGGAGAGACAGAGAGAGAAACACCGATATGAGAGAGATACATCGATTGGTTGCCTCCAGCACACTCTCAGACATGTGCCCTTGATCAGAATTGAACCTGGGACCCTTCAGTCTGCTGGCCAACCCCTCTATCCACCAAGCCAAACCAGCCAGAGTCACAGTAGTTCTCCTCCTTTATCCATAAGGGATATGTTCACAGACACCCAGTGGATGCCTGAAATCAAGGGTAGTAGCAAAACCAATATATATCGTTTTTTTCCTATACATACATACCTATGGTAAAGTCTAATCTATAAATTAGGCACTGAAAGAGATTAACAACACCAATAAAAAATAGAACAATTATAATATTACTAGGGGCCCGGTGCAGTGCACTCGGGGGGGGGGGGGGGGGGAAGGCGGCCTCAGCCTGGCCTGTGCCCTCTCACAGTCTGGGACCCCTCGGGGGATGTCCACCTGCTGGCGTGACTGGCCAGCCTGGGTGAGGGGTTGAGGGCCGTTTTCAGGCTGCCCACATCCTCTTCAGGGTTCGGGTCCCTACTGGGTGCCTGGCTGGAAGCAGTTATCTGAGATTTATTTAACTTCTATAATTGAAACTTTGTTGTCTTGGTGCCCCACTCAAAGTCTGGGTCCCAGCCCAGGAGGTATCTGAGGTTTGTGTATCTTCTATAATTGAAACTTTGTAACCTTGGGTAGAGCTCAGGGCCCCCAGGGCCCTGGCTTCCTCCATTGCCTGGGGCAACTCCAGCTCCGTGGCTGCCGCCATCTTAGTTGAGTTAATTTGCATATTTTCTCCTGATTGGTTAGTGGGCATGGTTTGTGGGCATGGCTTGTGGGTATAACAGAGTGAGGGTTAATTTGCATATTACTCTTTGATTAGATTAGATTAGATTAGATACGGTAATAAAAGTTATGTGAATGTTTCTCTCTCTCTCTTTCTGTCTCTATGATAACTGATGTGATAATGGGCGGATACACTGAACAAAGAAAGTGGGATGACTCAAGATTTCATCACACTACTTAGAGCCACACACAATTTAAAACTTATGAATTGTGCCTGGCCAGTATGGCTCAGTAGTTGAGCATCAACCTATGAACCAGGATGTCACGGCTTGATTCCTGGTCAGGGCACATGCCCGAGTGTGGTTTTAATCCCCAGAGGGGACCTATAGGAGGCAGTCAATCAATGATTCTCTCTCATCATTGATGTTTCTATCTCTCTCTCCCTCTCCTTTTCTCTCTGAAATCAATAAAAAATATATTTAATATATATATGTATACTTTAAAAACTTATGAATTTTATTTCTGGAATTTTCCATTTAATATTTTCAGACTGTGACCATAGGTAACTGAAACCACAGAAAGTGAAACCACAGATAAGAGAGTTTTTTTATCCATTCATTCAATGAAGGACATTTAGGTTGTATTCATATTTTAACTATTATAAATATGGTCAAAGAACCATATTAAAATACATTAAAACACACTATAGTCAGTGAGTTATAGTGGATGCTTAAATAAACATGGGAATTCAGTATGCTAAATTCATTTCCTTGAAAAGTATCTATTTTTCATTCTTCCCTAATCAACATCCCTGTAAAAGGGGTAGTATATTTACTACTAAAGAACTGGGTACTCTATTACCATGTGTGAAAATACTACTTTATACAAAGTTCAAATTTAAAATAGTTTTCATGAATAACTGTTAGAGTACCATCCAAGAGTGAAACAATCTACTGAAGATAAAATATCATTATTATTATCTTCTGTGACAAATGAATGAAAGTCTACTTTTTTAATTTGGAGAAGCAGTGCTTTCCCGATCTGCATCAATAAGTATTATATAATAAATCATTTTTTCACATCCCTGGCCACTAATTAAAACCCTTTAAGAGAAAAAGAAAATATAGCCAATGCTGAACCAAATTAAGTCAGGGAGAGAGGGGAGAGCTGGGTAGAGATATAACCCATGTCCTGCCCACAGGGATTATCTTTCTGTCCTTCCATCCTTCACCTGTCCCTACAACCAGATTGACTGAACAGTGTTTCTCAAGTAGGGTATAAGAGTTCTAGGCAAGATAATTTTTAAGTGATGTTTTTGTTTGATATTAATATAAAGTTTTACAAATAAGCATCTTTTGTATATCTGCCTTATACTTGGAGTGCAGCTTCATCATTTCAGCACATGTTGCATTTGTCTTTATCATCACATTGAAACCAAATGGTTCACTTTGTTTATCAAGGCTAATAACAAGAGAACAGATATGGACTTAATATACAAATATTTTCATGTCAGATGAAGATTAGATGGATGTCACTGAACACTTTCAAAGCAATGGTTATTAATGTGTTTAAACAAAGAAAAGTGAAGGAAATTTTGAGTTATCCCTAGTATAGGCATGCCAAACTTAAAAGAACCTGCATTGCAGCAGCTGGTTTCACATTTATATTTTGAGCAATGATTCAGTTTCAGGAAACAACATCAACTGTCACAGCAAAGCAGTATTTTAAAATAAAATATTATGTTCTCTTTTAGTTTTGTTTGCATTTAATTAGCAAAAATTATTTTAAAGATTATGGCAACAGAGGGTTGTATGGGGAATTACTTCTCCATCCCCTGCTACCAGTTGACAGTACCACTGGGCAGGACGAGAGAAACACACCATTACTATATTGGTACATGCAAGTTTTCATGGTGTTTGAAACCAAGAAACAAAAATTAGTCATCATTTTTCTATTCTCCATTCAACAACCTTAGAAAAGGAGGTAGTATATTTATTAATAAACACAAAATGCTTGAACTTTAAAAATATTGAGAATGATGCTTTCAACAATAAAGATTTAAAAAGAGAAAAATAAAAATATTGAAAATAATGAATAAAAATAAATTTAAACTACATTGAGAAGAGGTGTGATCATTCTTTTTTATTAAAAAGAGGCCATGCATTTCTCAACTTAGAGAAACACTGCTCTTAGCTGCCCAGCATGTTTTAACCTGCCTTTAGCAGCAGCATCTCACTCTTCCCTTAGAAAACCACTCCTCTATTCCACATGGTTCTAGTAGAACTCTAAATCATACTATTTCTTCTTCCTTTATCTGTCTTATGAGCACATGACTCATTAGAAAAATCAGATGTCTCTCCAGGAATTTGAATATTGTATGGAGACACATAAAAATAGAAGACATAACCCTAACCGGTTTGGCTCAGTGGATATAGTGGCGGCCTGCAGACTCAAGGGTCCCAGGGTCCATGTACTTGGTTGCAGGCACATTCCAGTTGGGGGTGTGCAGGAGGCAGCTGATCGATGTTTCTCTCTCATTGATGTTTCTCTCTATTCCTCTCCCTTTCTCTCTGTAAAAAATCAATAATATATATTTTTTTTTCTAAAGTAGAAGATACAGAATTGAGGTATTTCCAAGGAAAATGGTCCCTAGAGGTATAGTGAATTTCTGTTATTTCCTGAATCCTTGTTGAATCATTTTATATTAAGAGTAATATATTAATCTGCTATAGATTATGTTTTTTGCTTAAGTTAATCAAAGTTAGTTTATTGGTCATCACCAAGAATCCTGACTGATGTACTAATATAAATAAAACTAACCCAAACTCAAAGACCAAACATCAAAGACCAAAAAGCACTCAAGAGTTTAGAAGAGGATAGAGAAGAAAGGAAGACTATAAATAATGTGGGATTTTTTTTCCCTTTCTCTAACTGACATTGAATTCACTTATTAATACATTTTAAAATTGTCATTTATTTATCTCTGTAATGTACTATTCTTTGAAAGTAAGAATTAAGTCTTATTCACATGGTAGCTCTAGCATCTCACAAAATGTTTGGCCCATATAGTAGGTAGTCAAATATGTTTTGAAATAATAAAAGGTTCAAATATATAACAAATACTATGTCAATAAACAAAATTTTAAAAATTCATGGAGTTTTTCTCTTTTTATTGTTTAAACTGTTACAGATATCCTATCCCCCACCCTTTGCCTACCTCCACCCAACCCTCAGCCTCTCTTCCCTTTGGCCAAGCCCACACTATTGTCTGTGTCTATGTGTTATGCATATATGTTCTTTAGCTAATCCTTTCACCTTCTTTCATCCAGTCCCCCTCTCCCCTCCCTTCTAACAACTGTCAGTCTGTTCCATGTATCCATGCTTATGTTTCTATTTGGTTTGTCAGTTTATTTTGTTCATTAGATTACACATAAGAATGAGATCATATGGTATTTGTCTTTCTCTGACTTGTTTATTTCACTTAGCATAATAATCTATAGGTCCATCCATGATGTTGCAAAAGGTAAGAGCTCCTTCTTTATTCCTGCCCTGTAGTATTCCATTGTGTAAAAGTACCACAGCTTTTTTATCCTTTCAGTTTTTGGAGAATTATCTTTAGAAAGGTCATTATTACTGTCATGAACATCCTTCACACTACAGTAAGCTCCTTTAAGTCAGAAAACAGTTTTACCTTTGTATCTCCAGAGCCTTAAGTACCTCGTATATAGCTGGTTCTCAATAACTGCTTGTTGAGTAAATTAATATATATTGAAACTAAAATAATTCTAGAACTTGCATGATATAAGTTAAATGTACCAGGTAACTTGAATTAGAAGACACTTTTTTAAAAAGTATATTTTTATTGATTTCAGAGAGGAAAGGAGAAGGAAAGAGAGATAGAAGCATCAATAATGAGACTCATTGATCAGCTACCTCTAGCATGCCCCCTACTAGGGATGGAGCCAAAACCCAGACATGTGCCCTGACTAGGAATCAAACCATAACCTCCAGGTTCATGGGTCAATGCTCAACCACTGAGCAATACTGGCTGGGCTGAAGACACTTTTAATGTCCTACTTAGTTCACATCTAATGTTCTCCCCAAACTTAACAAATCTGTACCACTTAACAAATTTCCTCCCTAAGGCTATTAAGTATGTCATACAATAGTGCTGGCTCGTTGATTCTCTAACAATATACTAGGTCTGGTGAGGTTTAAGTAGAGAACCTGGAATCCTATCTAATAAAAGACAGAGTATGCAAATTGACCATCACACCATCAAAAATATACAAGCACCCATAGCCACAAGATGGCAGCACCCAGTCCCCTCAGCCCTGCCGGAGTTCCCCAGTCTTTTCAGCACTGCCAGGGAGATGGGAGGGACAGCAGGCGTTTGGTGTGGCCAGACCCACCCTCAGCCCCCCAGACTCCCAGGGCCGACCCGAGGCACAGGCAAGCCTCAGATGGCAGCTGCTCAGCTGCCCAGGGCCAGCCCAAGGCTCAGGTAACTGGGGCCAGCTGAGACTTGTGCTGCCAGAAGTGGCAGCAGCAGAGGTGTGATGGGAGCATCACCTTCCCCTTATGGTTGGGTTGCCTCCCACCCCTGAGGGATCCTGGACTGTGAGCAGGCTGCAGTGAGGGACACCCGCCCCCCCTGCCTTCTAGCACATGAATTTTCATGCGCCAGGCCTCTAGTATTGAATATTAATTTAATGGCAAAAGTACTGCCATTATTAACACCTTTATTTAGATATTCCTAAGTCCTTTTTGCCGAAACACATGATACAAAAATCACTTTAAGATATGTTTTGTATATTGTCCTTATTGGTGGTTATTTATTTTCATGTTTATTTCTAAAAATGTTTCATAAAAATTAGTTGTTTAGGGATTAAATATAATTTTTTCTAACATTTTGAACTGCTTAGGGCAACTATAAATTTGATGAGAGGTTTGAAAGCGGTAAATCTGATTGTACATATTATGTAAATAGAAAGGGTCATGATGTATAAGTAAGGATACAGTGAGTCATCACTTCATAGCAGAATTTAATTGACCATTACAGCTCAAAATGTCACTGGGTGACAACCTAAAGAGACTCATTGCCATCAACTGGAAAATAAAAAGCTCATTTTGACCTCTTCTCAACAGTCATCAGAGGATGTTAATAAATTATAAAAATTCTGGGAGCTATCCTCCTGGCTCCCCACAGGGGAGTTTGTTTACATGATAAATGAATGTTTTAGACCCACTGCTAATGAATTTTTTCAACATGGTAATAATAATCTTAACCAGAAATACCTCTTCAGTTACTTATATACAAATTTCATATATTTTAAAATCATTTCATCAGCTTTAGTTTATTTTATTGTCACTGTTTGTTATCATATTATTTAAAATAATAGCTTTTTGTAGAGTACTTATTATGTCCCTAGAACAATACTAAGAACTTTATGGAAATTATCTCATTTAATCCCTGCAACAATCAAATTTAAATAGGTACTCTTATTACCTTCATTTTATAGATGAGAAAACTGAGGCTTAAAAAAGAATTTCTGAGCTATCTGAATTCTGAACTCACACTCTTGGCCATATATTGCATTGCTAGAATAAAGAACGTGACCATACCATTCAAAATCTCATTTTAATGACTATTGTCATTCATAAAAATATTCATTTTATATTATTGTAAGTTAGACTATAACATGAAAATTAAATTCTTGAAATGCAGAAAGGCAATAGCTTTATTGAGCAAAACTACTGTAGAAATTTTGATCTTTTCAGAGTGTTTCTATTAGCAATTTACATAATAAAGTCTTTTACCAAAGATCAAATTACATCATGATTCCATACAAAAGATCAAAGCAAGTTTTCCTATTCAACTCAGCTTATTCTATAGAAATAGATGCTTTATTAAAACATAAGTATATAATTACTGAACATAATTTCTAAATTATAGATACCCATATATTATTCATAAAAGAGAAAGTCTTTTACTCATAAGATCAAATCTCAACAAAAACATTAAGTTTCAAACAATCCATGATTCAGCATAGTTCTCTCCAAGTTTGATGATGTCTAATACATCCTACATCTCAAAACAAGCACAACATTTCCAACAGGCTTTCCTCAAGTCTCTAATTTACTGAGTTTTTTTTAAAAGACTGCTTTACATCAAAAGCATTGTCAATTACCTTCCTGAGCACTTTGGAATTCTGACTTCATATTTAGAACTTAAAGGATACAACCTCTGTTATTTGTAGTGTCTATAGTTGATTCTTCTCACATCTACAGAAATGGAAAATTAAGAAGCACATGAAAATCTGGCTTTCATGAAAACTCCATGGTCTATTGTGTATTTATCAATATCCTAGATGGTCATTTTTTCCAATTTTGAGAAGCTTTATCTCCCTTTTTTCTGATTCTTATTTCTGCCCACAAATACTTAATATGCCAATACTGTTAGCAAGCAAAGCTTTGCATTCAGGATTTCCACGAAAATAATATACATTTTTGTGGGACTATTTGTCCACACAATAGTATCTTAACTTAGATTTTAATCTAACATGCCATATTTTAAACAGAAATTAAAATAGTTTATCCATATTTGTCTATAATTTCTGTACACTGAAACCTCTGATTCCAACTGGTTGATCCTTTCACCAGGTTTTAGTTGCCCCATGATTGCCAGATGCTGAGACTGTAGACCTGTATGGACTTTACTTGGTGGCTAGAGATATGCCCAAACAACTTCATTTCTTCATAACTCATAGTTTAATAATCATTTCCAAAATGTGGTACACTTAATACTGAGTCCTTGATATAGTTAGTATGAAGATAAACATTTAAATTTCAATTGTAATGTCTTTACTAAATATATATGAACATATTACTAATACATCAAAACTGTGATACTACCCAGTCAGTATGGCTCAGTGGTTGAGCATCAACCCATGAACCAGGAGGTCAGAGTTTGAGTCCCAGTTTGGGCACATGCCCAGGTTTCTGGCTCGATCCCTAGTGCAGGGAGTGCAGGAGGTAGCCTATCAAGATTCTCTCTCATCACTGATGCTTCTATTTCTCTCTCCTGCTCTCTCTCTCTCTCTAAAATCAATTATAAAAACATAGAAAAAACTGTGATACTATTATAAAGCTAAAGCTAAAATAGTATGTAAGCTTTTTTTCTTTTTCTTTTCTTAATCCTCACCTAAGGACATGACTTATTGATTTTAGAAAGAGATGAAGGTAGAGAGGGAGAGAAATAAAGAGAAACATGGATGCCAGAGTAAAACATTGATCAGCCACCTCCCACATGCCCCCAACTGGGAAGCAAACCCAACACCCTTCAGTGCACAGGATGATGCTCCCACCAACTGATCACACCAGCCAGGGCTGTTTTCTTTTTAAGAATCATTTCAACAGAAAATATCAAGTAAATAATAGGAGGGTGGGTAAATAGACAAAGCAAAACTTATTAAAATTCTATAAGAATTGCTTAAGTTTTGAAAACAGTAATATAATTTTTAAATAATTTGACTGTAGTCTCAAAATAACCATCAATTTAGGCCAACCTAAATTACTTTAATTCATAATTGTTAACAAACTTTAAAAAAGAATAATTAGTTTTCATATTAGAGGATAATATCTTCAGGCACATCTAAATGCTAATGTTTTGTTCAATGTGACATTCGAAGCATTAGCTTTCACAAATGAAGCCAAGAAATAAAAAGTGCTGCATTTTAAATAATGCATAATATTTATTGATTTCTCACCTACTCATATATGTGCTTTACTCTGTAAGGACAATAAATACCAAAAGATTTATAAGTGCTTCCTAAAAGGTTTTCTGGGAATTTATTTGAGCCAGAAATATTATGAACCACGTAAAATAAAGCAAAAGTAAAGTAGAGTCCATTCTGATGCTACATAATAATAAGAATTTGAGACAAAGTAGGTTCCATTTAACTGGCATAAAGCAAAACATGGTAGGATATCTGTAAGTCAGATTAGGTAAAGTTCTGTCCATTCTTAGCTGCCTCAAATTGTGAGAATTTGTGGCTTTTAAAAACTTACTAGGGGTAAATGTAACAAAATTAATTCTTAAAAATAAAATTCTTCAATTAAAATGTCCTTTAGTTGGACATGAACTTCCAGTTTGAGCTATTATTTCTTTTTTAAATGTCAAATTATAAATACTATAAATATAAATTAAATATGAACTACATTAGAGTATTTTAGACACATAGACTTCAATACCAAACATCAACAATATAATAATTCAGAAACAAGACATACATGATTCTACACATAAAATTTGCATAATTTACTGTATTAAATGGTATTTCAATAAACAAAACTCTTAAGAAAATAAGAAAATGTACTAAAACTGGTAGGAGAATTATAGAAGTAGCTAACTCTTGGTAACAGTGAGTGCTGACAGAAAATTATACTTTAAGTAATAAATTATACTTTAAAAGGCTTTGGCATAAAAATTGTGACAGACAGTAGCTGGGGGGTGGGTGGCAAATTAGAGAGCTGAGCCTCAGGCACTTGTCAGCTTGCAACATTAATCAGATATATGTCCCGTGAAAGTAAATTATACAGCTTTGATACAGCAAATGGATTGGCCAAGTCACTGAGACTAATTGTTAAAGATGCACAACATGTACACACAATAGTCATCATCAGAAACTCAACATCTTGCCCTCCCTATCCACTATGCACAAGTGGGAGGGGCTGAAGACAAAAATTCTGTCTGCCTTCAATTTATGAAAGTAGGGTTTGGATACAGTCATTTTTAATATTATGATATTTTACTTATAAATATTTATTTCTCCTTCTTACATGGTTCTTTAATTCTACCTTTTCTATTCTTTTTTCCTTCCTCTGTTTGTTCCTTCCTTCCCTTCTCTTTTCCTTATTCCCTTCCATCCTTCCTTCCTTCCTTATTCCCTTCC
>PVJC01011991.1:0-27372 GCA_004026665.1 Murina feae | reverse complement strand
CCATTCATTTATTCCCTTCAACCAAACATCCAGGTGTTAAGTTGCATACAGATTTTGCTATGAAATTTAATAGTGTTTTATGTGACCATAACTTAAAATTTAAAATATGGTGGTTCAATAAATCTTCTGGCCCTAACCAGTTTTTCTCAGCATCGGCCTGCACACTGAGGGGTACCTGGTTCGATTCCAGTCAAGGGCATGTACCTTGGTTTCAGGCACATTTCCAGTAGGGGGCATGCAGGAGGCAGCTGATCGATGTTTCTCTTTCATTGCTGTTTCTCTCTATCCTTCTCCCAACCTCTCTGTAAAAAAAAAAAAAAAAAAAATATATATATATATATATATATATATATATATATATATATATATTAAAAGAATAAAAATAAATAACCTTTCTGTTCCTTACTCTTTCTATTCAAATTATTTTCTTGATTTGTGTTGCTGTACAATCTAAGTTTACTCCTTCTGTCCTCTGTATAGTATTCCAAAGTATGCAATTGGCACATTTATGGTATCCAATACCCCTAATAGTAACCAATCTTCTTGGGAAATAAAGATATTAACAATATGAGGCTGTTCTGTGGTTTAACCATTCAACCTGCTGATTCTGAAATAATTTATTCTTTCTAACTCTCCTAACCCTTAAGTCCATATCAAATTAAAGTACTTCATTTTTGAAAGTGAGAAAAATGTACATAATGAATAAAGTATTTAGTTAATCTTTCACAACTAACCTTTACCAGAAAAAAGACTGTCAAATTATCTTCTTCCCATGCACTTTTTCACTGTCCTTTATCTTCTGAGAAATTAGGGAGATATCATTGGTCCAGATGGGTGCACAGGTCATATTTAATGAGTTCAAGGTACATATGAAATGTCAAACAAATATTGCTACTAGACATTTTAGTACTTAAGGAGATACTTTTACTCTCCTTTTTCCTGCTCTTTTACCTTTCCCTATGAGCCTCAATGGCTTATTCTGTGTCAACAATAAAGATGTTACTGATGTGACTATAACATTTCTAGACTAAAATTCAAGTTCTGTAGCTTGATGATAAAAGTATTAAAAATTGATTTTAACAAAGATGTTCGGTCTTTCCTCCCATTTCTTTACTATAAGGATTCTCTATTATAGTATAATCATACTACCACCAAGTCCCTACCAGGAACTTGAATTTAGAATTACAAGAAAAAGCAGACTATGTACTCAGAAAAATATGGATTGAGCTGATTTACCATACATAGCTATTGTGAGGGATAAATAATATGAATGGATAATGCCTAGAATAGTGCTTGGTAAAAAGTACTAAATATTAAATTTTTCATGTCTCATCTTGCTTGAAATCCCACTTTTGTGCCTTTTCTTTTGGCACTCTACATTTTTAATCTCTTCAAAAACTGTAAGTATCAAAAACAGAACACAGAACCCCAAAATTGACCCAAGCCATTATGCTCCACTAATATTTGACAAAGGAGGTAAAAGCATACAATGGAGTAAAGACGCTCTCTTCAATAAATGGTGTTGGGAAAATTGGACAGATACATGCAGAAAAATGAAACTAGACCACCAACTTACACCACACACCAAAACAAAGTCTACATGGATAAAGGACTTAAATGTGAGACAGTAAACTATAAAAATCTTAGAAGAACCCATAGGCAGCAAAATATCAGACATATGTCATCACATATCTTTACCAATACAGCTCCTAGGGCAATGGAGACTAAGGAGAAAATAAACAAATGGGACTACATCAAAATAAAAAGCTTTTGTACAACTAAAGAAACCATCAACAAAACAGTAAGAAAGCCCACTGCATGGAAGAACATATTTGCCAATGTTTATCTGATAAGGGCTTAATCTCCAACATTAATAGGGAACTCATACATCTTAACAAAAGGAAGATAAACAATCCAATCAAAAAATGGGCAAAGGACTTAACTAGACACTTTTTGAAAGAGGACATACAGAAAGCCAAGAGACATGAAAACATGCTCAAAGTCACTATTCATCCGAGAGATGCAAATCAAAACAATGAGATACCATCTCACATCTGTCAGAATGGCTATCATCAACAAATCAACAAATGACAAGTGCTGGAGAGGATGTGGAGAAAAAGGAACCCTCGTGCACTGCTGGTGGGAATGCAGACTGGCGTAACCACTGTGGAAAACAGTATGGAGTTTCCTCAAAAAGTTAAAAATGCAACTCCCATTTGACCCAGTAATTTCACTTCTAAGAATATATCCCAAGAAATCAGTAACACCAATCATAAAGGATATATGCATCCTTATGTTCAAAGCAGCACAATTTACCATAGCTATGATTTAGAAACAGCCAAAGTGCCCATCAGCAGATGAGTGAATTAGAAAACTGTGGTACATGTACACAATTAAATACTATAAAAAAAGAACTCTTACCATTCACAACAGCATGGATGGACATGGAGAGAATTATGCTAAGTGAAATAAGCCAGTTGGAGAAAGATAAATATCACATGATATTACTCATTTGTGTAATATAATGAACAACATAAATTGATGTACAAAAATACGTCCAAAGACAGAGAAGCATTGAACAGACAGTCAAACTTCAGAGGGAAGGCAGGGAACGGGGGTTAAGAGACCAATCAAAGGACTTGTATGCATGCATATAAGCATAGCCAGTGCACACAGACATTAGGAGGTGAGGGCATGTGCAGGGAGTGGGTGTGGCTAGGGAGAGGTCAATGAGGGGGAAGGGAGACATATGTAATACTGTATGTAATACTTTGAACAATAAAAATTTTAAAAAATATTAGCCAACTGACACATCACTTTCTTAATGAAGCCTCCTCAAATGACTATTCTTAAAGAATTTTAGTTCTTTGGTTCTTTGAGAGTAGTGACAATAATTCCTGTCAAATTTTCTAAAATAGTGAATGACAAATACAGTGCAAACTCAAATTTTTTTTGAATGAACAATTTAAAACTGGTAAGTTTGAGCATGAGGTCAGAGATAAAGATCCCCAATTTATTCATAAAGATCCAATTTATGGTGGGTATGATTCAAAAAGACTGTACAAAAGCAAACCAAGATTCTAGTATCAGAGGGCAAATATATAATAAATGCACAACTTTCTGAGAATTCTCAATTTGTACCTTTAAACTTTGAATGCAAAACCAGTACAGGGAATTCTATTAAAAATGAAGAGCAGTCCTAGCCAGTTTGGTTCAGTAGATAGAGCATTGACCTGAGGACTAAAGGGTCCTGGGTTTGATTCCGGTCAAGGACATTTACCTCAGTGTGCATACTTGATCCTGGGCCCTGATTCGGGCTCACGTGGGCAGCGACCAATTGATGTGTGTCTCTCACTGCTACCTTTTGCCACTAAAGATGATAACTATCTGAAGTTATTTCTGCTTTCATTTTGATGATATTTAAAAAGATTCTTTTGTTATTTTCAAAGAAATAATATTAGATTCACTGATAAAAGTCTTTAAAATTTTTTAAAGTAGATAGATATATTTTGTTTTTATTTTTAATCTCCTGAAGTCCTTTTTATATGTTTTCAATATTTCATTAGTTTTATAATATATTTAAGCCATATATATTTTAGTGTACTGCTTTAGCCATAAACATAAATTTCGATATGGAAGGCACATGTTGTTGTTCAATTATGAACAGTTCATAATTAACACTTCCGTTTATTCTTGAACACAAATGTTATTTTGAGTGTGTTTTTATTTTTAGTTGTGTACTTTTTGACTATTGAAATCTATATTGTACTGTGATCAGGGAATGTGACCAGCAGAAAAACAAATTTTCCTGTTTATTAAGGCCTAAACAAGGCCTAAACATAAATAACTTTGGAAAAGATATTTGTTGTTTGAAAGAAAACTTTACAGTTGTAATTTTTAGTAATCTTACTTATTTTTACCCTTTTTATCTGTCATTTCTGAGTGATGGATATTAAAATGTCTCACTATGATTATAGATTTTATATTTCTAAGATTGTATAATAAATTTCAGGCAAATTTGTTGGGTGCATAATGGTTCCAACTGCTACATCTTCTTGTTCATGATAAATTGTTCTTTCAACTAGAAAACATACCTCCATTTTCCTCTGCTTATTCAGTATTGTAATGAACATACATGTAATGTCTCTTATAATAAGTACTAGGGGCCCGGTGCACAAAAATTTGTGCACTCGGGAGGTCCATCAGCCCCACCTGTGCCCTCTCCCAGTCTGGGACCCCTTTGGGAATGTCCACCTGCTGGTGTGCCTGGTCAGCCTGGGTGAGGGGCTGATGGCTGTTTGCAGGCTGGCCACGCCCCCTAGTGTGGATCCTCATCCCATTGGGGTGTGGCCAGCCTGGGTGACGGGCTGAGGGGCCCTTTCAGGCTTTCAGGCTGCCCACAGTCCCTTCAGGTTTTGAGTCCCTACTGGGGTACCTGGCCAGCCTGGGTGAGGGGCTGATGGTTGTTTGCAGGCTGGCCAAGCTCCCCAGTAACGTCCCTCACCCCACTGGCGTGTGGCCAGCATGGGTGAGGGGCTGATGGCTGTTTTCAGAATTTCAGGCTGCCCACAGCTCCCATTGACCCAATGTCCCAGCAAGCCTGGCTGGAAGCAGGTTTCTGGGGTTTGCTTATCTTATGTAATTAATACACTGTTCCTTTAAGCTGGGGCCTAGTAACAAAACCTCCTCTCTGCTTCAGCTCTGGCTTCTATAATGAAACAATGTTTAATTAGAAGTCAGGCCTGGCCTGCTGTTTGCTTCAGCTCCTAGGATTGAAACAATGTTGCAAATATGATGTTCCCTGGAGCAGAGAGACGCCCAGGCAGCCGCAAACGGTTTCACTCCTGCTGCAACGGACGCTGCCTGTTTACCCAGGTCCCTGAGTGCCGGCCTCCATGTTGGCTGGGTTAATTTGCATACAGTTGCTCTGATTGGCTGGTGGGCGTGGCTTAGGCGTCCCAAAGAAATGGTTAATTTTAATATTACGCTTTTATTAGTTAGGATTTATCTTTTTAAAAAATAGTTTTTCATTGATTTCAGAGAGGTGGAAAGAGGGACAAAGATACATTGATTAGAGTGAAATGTCCATTGACTGCTTCCTGCTCACCTCCTACTGAGGACTGAGCCCACAACCTAGGCATGTGCCCTGGGAATCTAACCATGACCTCCTGGTTCATAGGTGGATGCTCAACAAGTAAGCCACACTAGCCAAGAAGCATTTATCTTGATTTAAGGTTTTTTTAAGTTAATTTGAGCCCCTATTTAATTTTAATAGCTTCATTTAGCATTCACGCTTACTGTGATTACTGAAATGTTTGTATTTTTTACCGCTGTTTCATTTTGTATTTTTCACTATGCTTTCTGTTTTTTAAATCTTGTTTAGTACCTTATTTTTCACTTGTATCTTTTTGCTCTTTTATTCTTATTGGTTTTAAATTAAACATTCTAATTGTATTTACTCTGTATTTTTCTGTACAGAAATATAGAATGCTTGTTTGTGACGCTATAGAGGCCAATTCCCCTACTCTCTGTTGAATGACTGTGAACAAGATGGTGACTTCAATTGGAATTTACTTAGAAATAATAAATAAACATGCTGCTTAAATCCTGCACTGTTTTATTATTTCAAAGTATTTCAGGGTCTATTAGCTTAAAAAAATTCAGTTCTCCAAAATAGACTGTATTATCAATCTAATGAGATTTAATTTTATGACAAATTCTACATTTTTCATAGCAAAGACTTCTGGAAACAGCCTACATCATGCTGGATTAAGCATATGGCAGAAGTGACAGAATAAGCCCACCAAAGCCATGTCTGTTGATTCTATACAGAAAATAAATTGTTCCAGACCCAAAATAAAATTAAAAAAAACCTACAGTGGAAATCAGAGTAAAATTAATGCAATTATGTAGAAGATCATATTGGCACTGGAAGGTTAAGAGCTAAGTAATGGAAAGAATTGGGTTTTAAAATAGCAAAAGAAGGCAAAGTTTTCAAAAGTAGTATGAAATGCTAGGGTTAACACTGCTGTATATAGGGGTAAGGGATAAAAGAATTAAAATCACATCTACCATTGAAATGGTTCATTATCTTATTACTAGTGGCCCAGTGCACAAAATTTGTGCACATTAAAAGGGGATTAATTAGAGGAAATATTTTAATATTGCTAGTTGTCCTTTCTCTATAATAGAAGTGTCAGAGATTAAAGAAAATTAGTAAAACGTATATGAAAATCTTCCTCCTGTCAGAGTCTGGGGTGCACCATGGAATCCAGAGTCAAGTCTTCAACCACCCACGTGCACCTCAAAATCGCTTGAGACCCAAATCTGGATGGCCCCCCTTCATTGGGCTAGACCCAGACCCAGCGGATCCCACCGTGTCAAGCCCTGTCAGATGGGGGGGGGGGGTGCAGCCTCAGGTACTCTGGGTGCCAGGGCAGGGGGGCATGGCCTGAGGTTCCCTGGCCCAGCACCAGGGCGGAGGGCACACCTTGAGGGCCCCCGTCAAGTCCTGCTGGGCGGGGGGCATGGCCTGAGGTCCTCCAGCCTGGCACCAGGGAAGAGGGTGCAACCTGAGTTCCTCTGGCCTGGGGCCAGGGCTGGGGGAGCAGCTTAAGGTCTCCTGTCAAGCCCTGTGGGTGGAAGGCATGACCTGAGGTCCCCTGTCAAGCCCCATGCAGGAGGTGGGTGGGTGCGCAGCCTCAGGTCCCTGCTGATTGCTCCTTAAGGCTCATTATGGGAACTTAGCCTCAGCTGTGGGTGCAAATTGACCGGAGTGATGGTCAATTTGCATATTCCCTCTTTATTATATAGGATTTGTCAGTTTGCTAGAGTAATGCATGCTGATTGTAAAATATTTAAGTATAATAAACTATCTAATCTAATAAAAGTGTAATATTGAAATTGATGGTTTCTATGGGATGCCTAAGCCACACCCACCAGCCAATCAGAGCAGCTGTATGCAAATTAACCCAGCCAAGATGGAGGCCAGCAGTCACAGAGCTAGAGTAAACAGCAGGCTTTCGTTACACCAGGAGTAAACTGTCTGCCGGCCGGCTGGGCTTCTCTAGGCTCAGGCAACATATTTGCAACATTGTTTCAATTATAGAAGCCTCGGAGTTGAAGCAAACAGCAGGCTTCTGTTGCACCAGCAACGGAAGAAACTGTCTGCCTAGGCTGGCTGGGCCTCTAACTAAGGCAACATTCTTTCAATTATAGAAGTCACGGAGCTGAAGCCAACAGGAGGCTTCATTACCTGGCTAGGCCTTGGCTTAAAGGAACAGTGTAGCAATTATAGAAGATAAATAAACCCCAGAAACCTGCTTCCAGCCAGCCTTGCTGGGACATTGGGGCAATGGGAGCTGTGGGCAGCCTGAAAACAGTCCTCAGGCCCGCACCCAAGTTGGCCACACCCCAATGGGGTGAGGGACCCCACTGGGAGGTTGGCCAACATGAAAACAGCCATCAGCCCCTCACCCAGGCTGGCCCGGTACCCCAGTAGGGACCCAAAACCTGAAGGGGCTGTGGGAAGCCTGAAAATGCCCCTCAGCTCCTCACCCAGGCTGCCCAGGAACCCCAGTAGGGACCCAAAACCTGAAGGGGTTGTGGGCAGCCTGAAAATGGCCCTCAGTCCATCACCCAGGCTGGCCACCCCCCAATGGGGTGAGGGTCCACACTGGGGGTCTTGGCCAGCCTGCAAACAGCCAACAGCCCCTCACCCAGGCTGACCAGGCACACCAGCAGGTGAAAATACCCAGAGGTGTTCCAGACTGTGAGAGGGTATAGGCCGGGCTGAGGGACCTTCCGAGTGCACAAATTTTTGTGCACCGGGCCCCTAGTATAACATAAAAAGAAGTTTTCCAGGATCAAAACCCAAAGTAGGAAAATACTTTTACAGTGTTTTATGTTTGTATTTACACATTTATACCATTTATAATTTTCGGTTCTTTTTAACAAAAAGACAAGCTTAGGTAAGAAATAATTTATTTAACTTGTCCTTTATTAGGCAACAATTTTCTTGTTTTCAACATTTCACAATTTGTAAATGAGAGTACAGTGAATACTCTCAATGAATATGTGGCTATACAGTAAAGATATCTGTGCACATTTGCAAAGTGACCTATGTTTCTCAAAATAGATTGCTTAAGAGAGTAAAAACATTTTACATTTGCATACATATTACCAAATTTCTCTAAAAATTATTAGATTACAGTATTACACATCTACCAAAAGTACTGGCCTTTTGCCCATACTGTCAACACCGGTTAAGAAATGAAATATTTTTAAATGTTTTTAAAGAGGTGTTAAAACATTATACTGGAAACATTTGTTCCTCTCCCCTAGAATAATAAAAAGGAATAGCATTAAACTGAAAATAACAGTATTGACAGGAGAAACACATCTAATCTAATAAAAGAGTAATATGCAAATTGACCCTCACTCCATTACACCTAAGCCACGCTCACCAGCCAAGTCATGCCCACCAGTCAGTCAGAGCAGCTGTATGCAAATTAACCCAGCCAAGAAGGCAGTCGGCAGCTATGGAGCTAGAGCAAACAGGAGGCTTCCATTGCACCAGCGATGGAGAAAACTGCCTGCCTAGGCCAGCAGGGCCTCTGCTCAAGGCAAAATGTTTCAATTATAGAAGCCACGGAACTGAAGCAAATAGGAGGCTTTGTTGCCTGCCTACGTCTCTGCTCAAGGCAACAAAGTTTCAATTATAGAAGATAAATAAACCCCAGAAGCCTGATTCCAACCAGCCTTGCTGGGATGTTGGGTCAATGGGAGCTGTGGGAAGCCTGAAAACAGCCCTCAGCCCCTCACCCAGGCTGGCCAGGCACGCCAGCAGCTGGACATCTGCTGAGGGGTCCCAGACTGTGAGAGGGCACAGGCAGGGCTGAAGGACCTCCCTGAGTGCCAAAATTTTTGTGCACCGGGCCTAGTCTAAAATATATATAAAGAACTCATATAACTCAACATCAAACAAACAATACAATTAAAAAATGGGCAAATCCGAACAGACACTTCTCCCACGAAGACATACAAATGACCAACACATATATGAAAAAAATGCTCAACTTTATTAGTTATCAGAGAAATGCAAGTCAAAGCTACAATGAGATTATACCTCACATCTGTTAGAATGGCTATTATCAACAAGACAAGTAATAACAAGTATTGCAGAGGTTGTAAAGAAAAAGGAACTCTCATTCACTGTTGGTGGGAATGTAAACTGGTATGGTATGGAGGCTTCTCAAAAAATTAAGAATACCGTAAGTTACCATATGACCCAGCAGTTCCTCTTATGGGTATCTACCTGAAAAATCTGAAAATATTTATATACAAAGATATATGTACCCCTATGTTCACTGCAACATTATTCATGGTGGCCAAGACAACTTTAGTGTCCTTTGATAGATGATTTTTGGAATACTACTCAGACATAAGAAAAGGTGAAATACTGCCATTTGCAACTACATGGATGGATATTGAGACTATCATCATAAGCAAAATAAGTTAGAAAAAGTTAAGAACAATATTATTCACTCACATGTGGGAATGAAACTGAAAGCTACAAATGAACAAAGAAAAACAAAAACTCATAGACACATACTACAGTATGGTTGTGGCCAGAGGGAAGAGGGGTGGCAATAGTAAAGGACAAAGGGGGTCAAATATCTGGTGACAGATGATGATTTGACTTTGGGTGGTGGGCACACATTGAAACATACAGATCATGTACCATAGACTTTTACATTTGAAACTTATCTAATCTTATTAAGTAATGACACTCCAATACATTTAAATTTAAGAAAAGAAGTTTGCATGATAATTAAAATAATCTAATACCCATAAATTCTTTGCAGCTTTTTGCCAACTAGTATAAAAAAGAAATTTTCTGTGAAATATTGACCAACCTGATAATTATTTTTAAATCAAATATTACTCTTACTAAAGATATAATTACAAATGTTCTGATGTCAATGATAATAAAAAGTAAGGTTGTCTTCTGATTTAAGATAAAGCTTTTTACTGCCTTATTAAAATCTATTTGAAGCCAGAACCCACTGTCTGCTCTATATTAATTTACCACTTTAAGCTTTGCCACTTTCTGTAGCAATATAGTCACATTATTTATGATACATTGATATTAAGATTGAAAGACTCCAGTGATGTCATATTTTCTGTTATTTTAATGAGTAATAATTAAGTAGAAATGAAATTATACTCACCTTACACAACTAAATTGAAGCCACCAGTTACCTGAGTGCCCTTCAAACACCCATTTAATCAGTACTCATTTTTAATGGTAACAGTTACATGCTTACTGAGAGAGCTTAATTAAGAAATACAATGATGAAATTAGCAAAGGTACTAAAGGAAGCCATCTGGATATTTAATCTCTCAATCCATAGACTATCTGTATGTACTTTATGTTTTTAAAATGCATTTAGGAAATATTTGGTGAGCCAATATAGCAATACCAGATGTACTTTGCAAGCTCATTATAAAACAGATGGTCTTATGATCATACTTGTGTTTTAAAAGGTGTTGTTAAAGTTCACATTTATGGCACATGCTTCTTGTTTAATATTGTGAATGGTGTCATGCTGTCAGAGAATATCATATATTTCTTTTTCCTTTGCATCTGTTCAGTACGATTACTGATTCTCTTAGCAGGAGGGGAAAATGATCCAATTACATTGTTGGGAGTAAGGTATATCACAGAGTCTTAATTTTCTTATTAACATTATGACATCTGAATAACACTATAGGCAACCATGAAAAATCAACACATATGTGTAAAAGCCATGTCACATTGCATCCAGTTTATTAAATATCCTATCTATGTAAGTTAGCAAGATTTGATGTGAACATTTAATTTCTTAATCGTGTCTTTATGCTATATATGATAGAGTTTTATTTATCTAAATCAAGGGTAAAATGCATTCTGGAAGTAATTATTTTTTAAGAGATATAACTATAATCATCCTCGGCATAGTAAACTAATAATAAAAATATTAGCCTATGTTTAGCCATGATAGAAAATAAATGTCAGCATATGCATCCCTTCCTGAAGAAAGCAATTAGGCATTATAACTTTTGCTCATATGATAAATTTCAATTTTGTCACTTTCTTTAGAATATAATGAAATGTAAGAAAAGGGTTTCCAAAAAAAAAAAGGTGACTTTTTTACAAAGTCAGTCTGTGCCCTGACATTCTGGCAATGCTCTCTGCCTGATTTGTCAAGGTAATCTAAGTCTGAATACAAGTAATCTAATGGGATTTATTTTGTGATCTTCACTGACTAAATTAATATTACTGTAAGGAGAGATCTTCATTCTTCATCCATTCAACTAGCATTTTTTTACCAATTACTAAATGCTCTTGCGCTAGCCATGGGGATACAAATATAAGTGTATCATTGTGCATGCCCTCAAGAAGATCATAGTCCAGTGGTAAAGCAAATAAATGTGTGTGTGTGTGCTAGAGAGAGAGAGAGAGACAGAGACAGAGAGAGAGAGAGAGAGAGAGAGAGAGAGAGAGAGAGAGAGAGAGAGAGAGGGAATTACTACCATAGCAAACAAATATTTAAACTGTAGTTAATTATATTAATTCTAAAGTATTAAAGAGGAAGTTTACTGATATCTGTAATTTACTTTGACATGCACCTAGAATAAGATGGATTAATAATGGATGGATGGTAGATAGATAGATAGATAGATAGATAGACACAATAAAATATTAATGGTATAATCTAGGTGCTATGAATACAGGGGTTTTTTCTGTAAAATTCTTTAAAATATTTCATGCTTGAAAACTTTTTATAATAAACTGCCAGTAAGAAAAATAAAGCTGGATGCTTACAATTGAAATTATGGAGGAAGAAGGGTAGTTGTTAGTTATGGCTAATTTAGAGTAACATGAGAATGGTTGGCTGTTTTAAGGTGAAAAATCTAATAAAAGAGAAACATGCAAATTGACCATTACCACCAGCCAATCAGAGCAGCTGTATGCAAATTGACCTGGCCAACAGCCATGGAGCTAGAGCAAACCAAAGGCTTCTGTTGCAACTGCCTGCCTAGGCTGGCTGAGCCTCTGCTCACGGCCACGCTCACCAGCCAATCAGAGCGACTGTATGCAAATTAACCCAGCCAAGATGGAGGCCAACAGCCATGGAGCTAGAGCAAACCAGAGGCTTCTGTTGCAACTGCCTGCCTAGGCTGGCTGAGCCTCTGCTCACAGCCACGCCCACCAGCCAATCAGAGCGGCTGTATGCAAATTAACCCAGCCAAGATGGAGGCTGGCAAGGCGGCTCTGCACTGGGAGCCTCTACGGCTGGCCGGCATAGCTGTGCCAGGGGTGTCAGCTCAGTGGGAGGCGGGGTCTGGCCTGGGGTCTCCTCGGGGCATCCAGGAACAGCTGTCCTGGGTCTGCTGCCTGGCTCCGCCCCCGGGAGCCTCTGAGGAGTATCCAGGAGCGCCTGTCCTGGGTCCACTGCCTGGCTCCACCCCCTGGGGGCCTCTGCAGGGTGTACAAGAGCAGCCATCCTGGGTCTGCTGCCTGGCTTTGCCCCCCAGGGGCCTCCTTGGGGCGTCCAGGAATGCCTGTCCTGGGTCCACTGCCTGGCTCTGCCATGGGAGCATGCAGGAGCACCTATCCAGGGTCCGCTACCTTCATCCGCCCCCCAGGGGCCTCCACAGGGCGTGTGGGAGTGTCTGCTGCACAGTGCGGAGAATCCGAAGCCCGTTCACTGCCCAGCTCCACTCCGGGTGTGTTTGCTCAGCAGCAGGGCCCCACTGAGGGATTCTGCAGCAGCGTCCGCCCCTGGCTTGCCACCCAACTCTGCGCCAGGTGTGTCCCCTCAGCGGTGGGGGTCCACCAGGTGTGTGCAATCGTGGGCCCTCTGGTGGGAAACGTCCAGGCCTGCACTCACCAGCCTTCCCACCCCCCAGTGCACGAACCCTGAAGGGGCTGTGGGCAGCCTGAAGATGGCTCTCAACCCCTCATCCAGGCTGGCCAGGCATGCCAGCAGGTGGACATCCCCCCAGAGGTGTCCCAGACTGCAAGAGGGCACAGGCCGGGCTGAGGGACCCCCACCCCCTGAGTGCACAAATTTTTGTGCACCGGGCCCCTAGTGGGGTAAATAAAAGAAAATCAAGGAATTGAGAAACCAGGGCAGGGAACTGGAAGGTTTGTTTATTTGAATCTATATGGATATTGAAATCATCAAAATTCTATATCTGTTTGTACTAGACAATCAATACTCAAATATTTGAGGAATAAGAGAGACTGGCCTGTGTATAGCTAACAGAAACAGTAATAATCAGTAACATAGTTTGATGGCAGAAACTTCAATGATGGAGGCTTTTTAAAAGGAGAGATGAACAATGTTCTGAATACAGCAGATAGAAACAAAAAGGGCATCTATTTCAGTTTCAGACTCAGAGACACAAGGGCCATAGGAGAAAAATTAGCCACTACCTGAGAAAGCTACATAAAATATAGCATGGTAAGTATACAATTAAATCTTGGTTAGAACACGAAGGTAAAGGAAATGTTTAATGGAGAGATGAAAGATATAGGAGGTTTTGATAAGGACAAATCACAAGTTACAGAGAGTGCACCAGCACAGTATAGGAAATAAAATTAGGACTAGGGGTAGGAAGTGAAGACAACAAGGTTAAACACAAACCATCTAAGGATGAGAGTCTGGAGCTTCTGGTGGGGAATAAAATACACAGAAACCAAAGGTGTGATGGGTATAGTCTTTGTAGTCTTAGAGACGAACAAGGTGATGAAGTTCTGAATGATGGAAGGGGAAAAGGAGATGTGGGTATCCTGTGAAAAGTAGGCAGACAGTTGGGAAAGGGATTTCCAAGCAGTGGGAACAGCCTGGGAAAAGGCTAAGAGGCTTTGACAATAGAATGTTCCAGGGATTACAAGTATAGTTCATTGAGTACATAAGTGCAAGGATGGGAGTTCTAATATTTGAAGCTTCAAGTCTTATATGTCAAGTGGAAAGAGTTTTAAATGATCCTATAAGCAGTGAGGAATCATCCTATCTAATAAAGAGGGAATATGCTAATTGACCCTCATGCCATCCCAAAGATGGAGGTGCCCATAGCCAATAAGGAGGGAATATGCTAATTGACTGCCCCACCCTCATAGATGGCAGTGCCCACAGCCACAAGATGGCTGGCAGGGGAGGGAAGTTCTGGGAGATCAGGCCAGCAAGGGAGGGCAGTTAGGGGCAACCAGGCCAGCAGGGGAGGGCAGTTGGGGACAACCAGTCTGGCAGTGGAGGGCAATTAGGGGTGACTGGGCCTGCAGGGAAGGGAGGGCAGTTGGGGGGGACCAGGCCTGCAGGGGAGGGAGGGTAGTTGGGGGAGCCCAGGCCTGCTGGAAAGGGTAGTTGGGGGCAATTGGGCCAGCAGGAGAGCAGTTAGGTGTCTATCAGGCTGACAGGGGAGTGGTTAGGGGGTGATCAGGCTGGCAGAGAAGCAGTTAGGGGCAATCAGGCTGGAAGGCAGGCAGGCAAGGGGTTGGGAGCCAGCAGTCCCACATTGTGAGAGGGATGTCCTGTGGGATTGGGTCTAAATTGGCAGTTGTACATCCTCGAAGGGTCCCAGATTGGAGAGGGTGCAGGCTGGGCTGAGGGATACGCCCTCCAGTACAGGAATTTTGTTCACCAGGCCTCTAGTTGAAGATAAAGGGAAAATTTCACAACCATTTTGAGTTTTTGAGATTATTATGGAGCCAGTTACTATACAGGATGTAATAAGAGCTGAGAGCATTTGAAAATTGAGAGTACTTGGATCAGGGGAAATACCAGGGTATAATGAATTGCTCTTATACCATGAGGTTGAATGCAAATGTATACTAATAATTTGGGTTATAGAATCAGGGAATGAGTGTGGATTGCTAAACAGCTTTTAGCAGTTTTAAATACTGAACTAAAATCTGATCACTGCTTCACCATTACTGCTAGCCCAAACATTATAATAAAAGAATGCAAATTAGCAGGATAGAAGCAGGGAAATCAAGAGAGATTTATAAGATTTACATATTATAAGACATTCTGACTTGAAAAAAATGTGTGTTAAATAATAAGTTAATATATGTCAATAGCTAGAAAAGACTAGTTTGATATACTATCTATTTTTTACTTAGTGATACTTTCAAGAGCTATAACATTATAATTATGAGCCTATTACTATTATATACCCCAATGCAATATGGAGTCAACAAAATTGGAAACATAGTCTTTGCTTTCTTAGAACAGTTACTGAGTTTGATTAAACGAAACTTAATGCATTCCAAATCATTTGTTGACATTAACCTAGGAATTCACATGGCTTCTTTATTCCGCAAGCAGTGATGACTTATTTATTTATTTATTTTGGCTATGGCCCCACAGTGGTACTATTATGAAAACCACAATACAAAGCCAATGAAGAATAAACTTACATCCTAATGAATATATTAAATATGCATGACCATAAAAGACTCCTTCTTAAAAAAATTAAGAATGATTTCATACATTTTTATTTTTGGTATTATGTTCCACTACACTTTGGGCATAAAATTTCTCCAATCAGTGGATCCATGAAGAAATCAGTTTCATTAAAAATATACAAACATACATTGCAATCAATTTCTACATTTAAAATTATTAATATTACTAGGGGCCCGGTGCACAAAAATTTGTGCACTCGGGGGGTGGGGGTCCCTCAGCCCGGCCTGTGCCCTCTTGCAGTCTGGGACACCTCAGCGAGGATGTCCACCTGCTGGCATGCCTGGCCAGCCTGGGTGAGGGGCTAAGGGCCATTTTCAGGATGCCCACAGCTCCTTCAGGGTTCATGCACTGGGGGGTGGGAGGACTGGTGAGTGAAGGCCTGGACGTTTCCCACCAGAGGGCCCACAATCGCACATGCCTGGTGGGCCCCCACCGCTGAGGGGACACACCTGCGCAGAGCTGGGTGGTGAGCCAGGGGCAGATGCTGGTGCAGGATCCCTCAGCGAGGCCCTGCTGCTGAGCAAAAACACCTGGGGTGGAGCCAGGCAGCGGACTGGCTTCGGATTCTCCGCACTGTGCAGCAGATGCTCCCGCACGCCTGTGGAGGCCCCTGGGGGGCAGATGAAGGTTGCGGACCCTGAATGGGTGCTCCTGCACACCCCTGAGAAGGCCCCCAGGGCAGAGCCAGGCAGCAGACCCAGGACAGGCACTCCCGCATGCCTGTCAGCGGGGGGTGGAGCCAGGCAGTGGACCCAGGATGGCTGCTCCTGCAAGCCCCGTGGAGGACCCGCTCTCCTGCACACCTGGTGGAGGCTCCCGGGGGGTGGAGCCAGGCAGTGGACCCGTGACAGGCGCTCCTGGATGCCCCGAGGAAGCCCCAGGCCAGACTCCTCCCCCCACTGAACTGACACATCTGGCACAGTTATGCCAGCTGGCCGTGGAGGCTCCCAGTGCAGAGCCGCCCTGCCAGCCTCCATCTTGACTGGGTTAATTTGCATACAGCCACTCTGATTGGCTGGTGGGCATGGCCGTGAGCAGAGACTCAGCCAGCCTAGGCAGGCAGTTGCAACAGAAGCCTCTGGTTTGCTCTAGCTCCATGGAGGCTGGCCTCCATCTTGGCTGGGTTAATTTGCATACAGTCGCTCTGACTGGCTGGGAGGCATGGCTTGGCTGGTGGGCGTGGCTTAGGTGTCTTGGGTAATGGTCAATTTGCATATTACTCTTTTATTATATTAGATGAGTTCTTATCTATAATAATAAAAGCATAATATGCTAATTAGACTGGACAGCCAAACAGCAGAACGACTGTCTGACAACCTTCTAGACCATCTGGATGATCATCTGGGACCATGCAATAACATCCACTGACACCAGGGCAGCCAAGGGAGGTGCAATATGATTGTTTGGGGCCCGGACATAGCCCCATGATTGCCCCGCAGAGGGAGGCCCAGGCCACCGGCCAACAGGCTGCGGCGGGTGGGTAGGGCCTCCTTCTGCAAGGCAAGTCTGGACCCCAGGTGCCAGAGAGAAGCTGGTGATGGCAGCCATGGGAAGGAATTCATGCCTGGGGGTGGGGGGTTCTCTCAGCCGAGCCTACACCCTCTCCAATCCAGGACATCCCTCTCACAATACAGGACCAGTGGCTCCTACCTGCTGACCTGCCTGCCTGATTGCCCCTAACTGCCCCCACTGCTGACCTAGTCACCCCCACCTGCCATCCCCCACCAGCTTGGTTGCCTCTTACTGCTGCCCCTGTAGGCTTGGTTACCTCCAACTGCCTCCCTGCAAGATTGGTTGTCCCTCACTGCCCCCTCTGCTGGCCTGGTCGCCCCTCACTCCCACCCCCCTGCTGGTCTGATCACTCCCAATTGCACCCCCCACCCCCTGCCAGCCTGGTCACCCCACACAGCCTGCTGCTCAGTCATTTGGTCGCACCTCACTGCCCCCCTGCCAGCCTGGTCGCACCATACAGCCTGCAGCTCAGTAATTTGGTTGTCCTTCACTGCCCCCCGTGCTGGCCTGGTCACCCCACACAGCCTGTTTGGCCATCCATTCAGTTGCTTCACTTGCGAAAGTCACTTAGGCTTCTCTATATATAGATTATGAAAATGAAAAGTTCACTTTCTGAAAACTGAAGAAAAATTCATTTTTTCCAAGGGGAAAGACCATTTCTTTACTTCATATGGAAACTATCTTGCAAAAGTCTTAATTATAAAGCAAAATAGAAACTTAAAACTATAGTTTTGGGCTTCTTTTTTTGACAAAAAATGGTTATATATGGGTTATTTACCATCTGTCAACTTCATGAGTCTGTTTTCCCCAGTCCTGATTAGATTCAGTATTCTAGACTACATGGACATAAAATTATTAAATGCTAGAACACTGTCAAAATTCTAATCAAAGTTGACATTTGTTAAACCACATCTGTCAGTACTTGAACTTGACACACTATCAGAGTTAGTAAAGACATATTTAGTATTCTTACATGAAATACAATTTCTTTTAAAACTTTAAAAATTGTCTATTTTTGTTCTAACTGTTCAGTCTTGCAATACAGAGCCAATGAAGAATGAACTTAAACTCCACTGATAGAAGATTATTTATACTGCCAGAGGCCTGGTGCACAATTCGTGCACTGGTATGGGGGAGTCCCTCAGCCTGGTCTGCTCTCTCTCGCAGTCCAGGACCCCTCAGGGGATGTCCGCCTGCCGGCTTAGGCCTATTTCCGATGGGATCCTTTGCATTGCTGTGGAGGTGGGAAAGGCTTCTGCTACCACCTTTTGCACTCACCGTCCTTGAGCCTGGCTTGTGGCTGAGTTGTGCTCCCTCTGTGGGAGTGCACTGACCACCAGGGGGCAGCTCCTGTGTGGCGCATCTGCCCCCTTGTGGTCAATGCACATCATAGTGACTGGTTGTTCCACTGTTCCGTCAATTTGCATATTAGCCTTTCTTTGTGTAGGAAGGAGGATTGTTCCTTGGGTTCCACTGAATTTTCAGTTTCAGGGTTTTTAAATTTATTTAGTTATTAGTGTTTCTTATATTAATAATAGGTCATATGCTAAGTAAGATATAATCCTCTTTTAGCTATAAGATATGTTTCAAAATTGAGGCATCTGTAAGAATTCTAGCAGCTTTTTTAGTTTATAGTCTGGCTGTAGTCCTGCAATAGTGCTACTGAATCTCAATGCTGAAGATAATGCAGGTAATTTGTAAATGACAGGCTAATGAGGTTGTCAAGAAATTGCTATCCTTCTATCTAGAATTTCTGAGAAGAAGTTATTATTAGTGGTTGCTTAATTTAAGAACTGTTAGAATTAACAGTGTTTTATCATCCAAATAGAAAAAATGAGAGTAACTCCATTTAAAACTAATTTCTCTTCTGATAAAGATATACACAACACTTAAATCAGCATATAATCAAACATAATAACCACCTCCCTCAAATCTAAAACAAATTAGGTCACCCAAGAATAAATGAAGAACTAAGCACTTAGTATTTTAAAAGTCTCTTTCTTCCTCTCTTTTTGCTCAAGTCTTGCATAAATGGCTCAATGAAAATGACCCATTGGACTCCAATTTTTTAAAAAAATTTATGTTGGAACCTTTGATTTTATCATTGGTCTTGTTTTCTCTTCATCCTAGAGCTTGTGTAGTATCTAACATTCTTTCCTTTATGTCTAATTTCCAGATCAGAAATCACTTTCTCAACTTAGTAACAGAACTTTCCTTCTTTTTTCAAAACTTTAAAAAAAATATATGTTTTTATTTATTTCAGAGAAGAAGGGAGAGATAGAAACATAAACGATGAGACATAATCATTGATGGGCTGCCTCCTGGATGCCCCCTACTGGGATCAACCCAGGCATGTGCCCTTGACTGGAATTGAACCCAGAAACCTTCAGTCCACAGGCCAATGCTCTATCCACTGAGCCAAACAAGCTAGGAGTTTTTCTTTTTTTAACTTAGATGTGTCTCTGTGTCTTCCTACTCTGGTTCATTCTGGGAAATCAATATGCTTGATCAAACAGCAGCCTATCTACAGCCTCCCCAAACAACTTAATGGGTTTGTGAATTTCACCTTAAAATAATATATAACTCTCTGCCTATTCCATTTTCCCCCTTAGGATTCTTGCTCTTTGCCTTTGTTTTTCTCCTAGGGAAAAAAAAAATATATATTAAGGAGCAGGAACATTTTGATTTATCTGAAATGAATCTAGGAAAAGAGAGGACGTAGTTGAATAGCTCACTATGATGTGCGCTGACCACCAGGGGGTGGCTCAGAACAAAGGAAGGCCCTGGCAGGCAGCCAGAAGGCCCCAATTGGCCCTGATCACTGGCCATGCATAGGGACCCTACCTGTGCAAGAATTTCATGCACTGGACTTCAAGTAATAGAGTAATTTTAAAACTCAAAACTTCATAACAAAATATATTTTTAAGAACAAGTATAATTAATAGTGACAGTGAGAGTATAGAAAAACACCTTAAACAAGTTTATATTCATTTGTTTGTTTTCTTTCAGGGATCACAGCCCTCTGCTGCTTCTTCAATGTACAAGAAATTATGATTTATATGTGAAATTCCATACACTTAATCCAGTTTTCTAGTTGTTTACAGTAAAAGGTAATCTCAGACACTGTTAGTTTCTCAAGATTGGGAGATGAACTACTCTTCTTCTTTATCAAAACTTGATCTTTAATATTTTGAAACAAAAATTTGGTGAATCAAAACCTAGGATGCCCTCCAGCTATCCAAACAACCAAACACCGGTCACTATGACATGCGCTGACCACCAGGGGGTGCATAATATGGTGGGTGTTGGCAGCAGGTGGCAGAGCACAGAACATGGCAGGCATTGGTTGTGGTGGAATGATGGAGCAGGTGAGCTGGGGCACCAGACCAAGGCAGGGCACTGGACGCTGTTATTGGGGTAAGCCTCTGATGGTTACTGAAAATTCTTTGCTCCCATGTACCACTGTCCTGCCTGGCACTCACACCCGCTGCCAGTGCCCAGCACCAGCCCCGATCACCCATCAGGGCTTCTCCACCTCCCCCTGCTCCTGAGGGGTAACCAATGCCGGCAGCCGCTGCTCACCCGCTGACAGCACCACAGCCACTGCTTACACCCACTGCTGGTGCCAGCCCCTCTTGCACCTGCTGCTGGTGCCTGGCACAGGTCCCAATCACTCAGCGCTGTCAGTGGGTGTGAGCAACGGCTATTGGCCTCTATTACCCCTGAGAGCGTCTCGACCTTCCCCTGTTCCTGAGGGGCAATCAGGGCAGCAGCCACCACTTGCACCCACTGATTTTACCAGCTCCACTCACACCCACTGACAGTGTTGGCCCCAATTGCTCCACGCCCTCAGCAGGTGCAAGTGGGGCTGGCACCGTCAGTGCATGGGAGTGGTGGAGGTGGGTGCGGGGCTGCCAGCAGACAGGGGACTGGGGGCTGTGGTAGAAGGGGCCGGGAGGGGGTGTGGAGGATGGGCCAAGATTCACCCCTATGCCCACTGCAGCTTCATGGCCCACAGTTCCTTTCCAGGTGCACAAATTTGTGCACCAGGCCCCTTGTAGAAAATAAAAATATAAATATCTTTTGATGACAGATACATAGTAAACAAAAAAAAAATCACTGTTTATTGTTAAAGATGTTGAGAATGTCTTCTATGACATGATGGTTTCAGAGAGGAAGACCTAGTAGATATACTTCTCTGATCTTAATATCACATTAAGTGCCTTTCTAAAAACAAGAAATAATTTACATTATAGACATTCAGAGCATCAAAATTACTGCATTTACCCATATATATGGCCCAATGCATAACATTTGTGCATGGGGGTGGGGTCCCTCAGCCTGGCCTGTGTCCTCTCACAATCTGGGACCCCTCAGGGAATGTCGAGCCTAAACCAGCAGTCAGACATCCCTCTCGCAATCTAGGATGCTGCATGCATCAGTGACCATACTTTTCATACTTTCCTTGCTGTTGTATGGGCAGCTACATTATTTTTCCCTAATTATAAAAAGTAGTACATAATGTGAGTCTTCTGAGTCAGTAGTACTATTATCCCCATCTTATAAGTGGAAAAACAGAGGCAGAAAGAAGTTAAGTAATTGCCTTTGTCACACAGGTATAAGTGTCAGAATCAGGGCTGATCACAAAATGTACAAGCCAAAGTCCATGCATGTCATTGCTGCATCATCCTGTTTTTTCAGTGTTAGAGTAGCCTTGCCAGGTTTTAATTTTTAAATCCAAGAGACTATTCCCAATATATAGGGTAGGGTCCCTAGGCCTGGTTGGTAATCTGTAGGGTGATTGGCAGGCAGGGCAATTGGGGGGGCCCTGCTGGCACCAACCTTGGCTGGTAGCCTGGCGCCACTCACTGGCCAGCTCTGCCCCCTGATTGCCACCACTGGTCACCTCCCTCTGGGGGGGTAGACGCCCCCAATGCAGGACCTGCCTCCAACTGTGTTGAGTGTCTGCCTCCTGGTGGTCAGCGCGTGTCATAGGGACTGGTCGTTCCACTGGTCATTATACCATTTGGTCGATTTGCATATTAGGGTTTTATTATATAGGACTAGTGGCCCAGTGCATGAAATTTGTGCATGGGGGGAGGGTTCCCTCAGCCCAGCCTGCACCCTCTCAATCTGGGACTGCTCAGGGAATGTCTGACTGCCGATTTAGGCCTGATCCCAGGGATTGGGCCTAAACCGGCAGTCGGACATCCCTCTCACAATCCTGGACAGCTGGCTCCTAATTGCTCACCTGCCTGCCTGCCTGATCACCCCTAATTGCCTCTGCCTGCCAGCCTGATAGCCCCTTACTGCCCCCCCCCACCCGCTGTCCTGTTCGCCCCTAACTGCCAGTGCCTGTTGGCCTGATCGCCCTCAACTGCCCCTCCTGCTGGCCTGGTTGCCCCAATCAGCCTGCTGCTCGGTCGTATGGTTGCCCCTCACTGCCCCCCGTCCCCCGCCAACCTGGTCACCCCACACAGCCTGTTTGGTCATGTGTCCAGTTGCAATAGTCACTTAGGCTTTTATATAGATAGATTAGCACTGTAATCTTAGAGTTTAATCTAGAGCTCATCCCTAAAATAAGGTAGAGGACACTGTGATATCCATCAATATATTACCCTTCTTTTGGTTCTACATTATTTTCCTGTCTTTATTTCCCTTTGCTGCATTTTTCTAATTTTAACCTATAATTCATTGTTTCTATAGTTCAAAACAGTTCTGCTCTACGTGTAATATCAAACCATTTTCATTGGCCTTACCTTGAATAGATGCAAGGTTTCCTTTTATATTAAAAGTCAAATCTCTGTTCAACTCTCTTACTTTCTATTTGTAGAGCCTTACAATTGTTCTCAGCCATCAGAGAGAGAGTTGCCTTTAAATGTTGATTAAAATGAATCAAAGGCAATCATTATATTGAAAATTAATCTGAATTGGGCTTTAATAATGTTTTCTGAATTTATCTTTAAATTATTATAGACTTTGTTACATAATCTGTAGCATATCTTGGATTAATTGGCAAACAAAAGAAATAAATTACATATATGAAGTGATTTATAGTTCATAAAATACATTAGCTCATTAATTACTGAACATTCAATAAGTAATTAGATGAATGAGAAAGAATAACATGGTTATCATAAACTAGAGGCTCAGTGCATGAAAATTCATGCAATGGAGGAGGGGGGTCCCTCAGCCCAACCTGGCCCCTCTCACAGTCTGGGAGCCCTTAGTGGGGGAGGTGGAAAGGCAATGCCCCATCACACCTCTGCTGCTGCCACTGCAGGCAGCTCAAGCCTCAACCAGCCCAGGTTACCTGAGGCTCAGGCGGCCCTGGGTGGCTGGGAAGCCACCATGCAAGGCTTGCCTGCACCTTGGGCTGACCCTGGGCAGCTGTGGGGCTGAGGGGACTGGGGGGACTCCATAGGTAGGAACACAGAGCAGCCAGGTCCACCCCCAGGGGCTGAGAGGGGCATGTACCTGCCACCTTGTGGGGCTGAGGGGACTGGGCACCACCATCTTGTGGCTGTGGGCACCACCATCTTTGAGGGCGTGACAGTCAATTACCATATTCCCTCTTTATTGGCTGTGGGTGTCACCATCTTTGCAACGTGTGATGATCAATTAGCATATTCCCTCTTTATTAGATAGGATTATTAGTATAATTTATACATTCTTATCATAGTGTTATAAATCTGCCACTAATGATTTTGTGTCAAGAGACTTGGATTGCCCTCTATACCTCTAAGATCTCAAGCACATTTGTTATTCTTAAGAAATGAATACTTCATATACATTATGCCTATCTCACAAATTCACAATCAAGATAAAATGAGATCATGGAAAATAATAACAGTTATTATTGAGAGGTAAATATTTATCAAGAAGTCTCTACATTGTATTTTCATTTAATAACCAATATAATCTTACTAGGGGCCCGGTGCACAAAAATTTGTGCACTGGGGCGCGGGGGGGGGGGGGAGGTTTCCTTAGCCCGGCCCGTGACCTCTCACAGTTTGGGACCCCTCTGGGGATGTCCACCTGCTGGTGTGCCTGGCCAGCCTGGGTGAGGGGCCAATGTCTGTTTGCAGGCTGGCCAAGCTCCCCAGTGGAGACCCTCACCCTAGGGGGTATGGCAAGCCTGGGTGAGGGGCTAAGGGTAGTTTTCAGGCTGGCCACAGCTCCCACTGACCCTCCAGGTCATCCACCTGGGAAGCGATGGGGTGGCGCTGGCCACCCCATAGGCTTCCCAGGAGGGGGCCTTGGGGTCTCCCGGCTGGTCCCACCACCCCCTCTCCCCCGGAGGCTTCTCCGCCTGGGAAGGCATCTGGCGCCCTCGGACGGAGGCTCCCAAGGGCCGGAGGCTCCCAAGGGCCATCCCAGGGCGCCAGATGCCTTCCCAGGACGGAGGCTCCCAAGGGCCGGAGGCTCCCAAGGGCCGTCCCAGGGCGCCAGATGCCTTCCCAGGACGGAGGCTCCCAAGATGGCGGAGGCAGCAGCCCCGGAGAAGCCGCACACCAGGGCTGTGGCCTCCGCCATCTTGGCTAGGCTAATTTGCATACAGTCACTCTGATTGGCTGGTAGGTGTGGCTTAGGCCATTCTGAAGAAACGGTTAATTTTAATATTACGCTTTTATTAGTTAAGATGAAGTTGATTATCATAACCATTTTCATAAATAATATTGTTATGTAGAGCTTACATATTTTGCCCAAAGGCACACAGATATTAAAAGATAGAATTAGAATTTGATATCAGCTAGTCTGATTCCAGAACAAAGTTCTTAGTCAAAATGCTAAATTGTTAAGTATCAGCTGCATCCTTTCAGATTCTGTGAAACTCGGTTATATGACATTAACTAGTTATTTCAAAATTTTAAGATTTAAAATTCCAAGAACAGAAACTTTTCTTTAGATTTCCTAGACATATAAAGTGACAAATCTAATCAAAACACTCCATAAAAATTCAAATGAAACTTAGACAAAAATATGTTGGAGAACTGATTTAGCAAACATATTAGCCTAGTGACTTGCAAATTTCCTGTAACTAGTTATAACCTTCAGTATGTTTTATTTATATAAGCATAAAACATTGAATCTTAAATAAATCCATTAGTAGTTCAATTACTGGGTTTATTATTATTTAGTAATTTACTTTAAATAAAAAACTGAAACCTGAGGGGTTAATCTTAGATATTAAAGAAATATAAAGCCTGGGATCTATTTTCTTTCCAATTCAGAAAATGCTATCATATCCATTCATTTAGATTGTTTTCTCTAACATGCAAAGTTTCCAGTATAGTGTGAAATTTGGAGAACAACACTGCCATCCAGGGGATAAAGGATTGAAAGGGCAGAGCCAGAATAACTGAAAAACTCAATGCAGAGGTCCTCAGGAGGGATTGAAGTACACAGTTGTGTGGCAATCTGTTGTGAGGAAAATGATAGTTTGAGTACCAAAGATTGAAAATATGTTTAACAAAAGACAGGATTCCCAATAACTTTTACTGACTCATCCAAGTGGAAGAAAGTGTAACATGACAATCACCTTGTTAGTACCAGCTCATAAATTTCTCTTCATTATTTTTTAATCCTCACTCAGGGATATGTTTATTTGTTTGTTTACTCATTCACTTATTTATTTTTGTTAATCCCCACCCAAAAATATTCTTTCTATTACATTTATTTTTGAGTATTTTATTCTCTCTGATACTATTATAAATAGGATTGTTAAATCTTAACTTCCTTTTGGGTAGTTCATTGTAATTGTGTAGAAACGCAACTGATTTTTGTTTGTCGATTTTTTCTTTTAATCCTGCAACTTACTGAATGTGTGTATTAGTTCAAATAGCTGGGGGGTTTTGTTATATCTTTAGAGTTTTTTTACATATGAGATCATGTCACCTGCAAACAGAGATAATTTAACTTTTTTTCCAATTTGAATGCCTTATTTCCCTTTCTTGCCAAATTGCTGTGGCTAAGACTTCCAGTACCATGTCCAATAGGTGTAGTGACAGTGGGCATCCTTGTCTTATCCCTAAAATTAAAGGAAAAGCTTTCAACCTTCCACCACTGAGTATGATGTTAGCTGTGGGACCATCATATACAGCCTTTATTATGTTGAGGTACACTCCTTCTATACCAAACTTGTTTAGAGATTTCATCAAGAAAGGGTGCTGAAGTTCTCACTTTGTTCATTTATTGTTTTCCTGATTCCATTTGGTTTTATATCTTTGTTCTTTTTTGAAATTCTTTAGGATGATGATTTTGAAATCTTTATCAGGCAGTTCATAGTTCTCCATTTCTTCTGGATGGGTTACGGGGGCTATATTTCACTACTTTGGTGGTCTCATGCTTCCCTGACTTACCATGATCCTAGTAGCCTTGAATTGTTGACTGCACATCTAAAGAGGGTCTCACCATTGGTAGACCTGACTGACTGGAGTCATCGGGGAGTTTACAGTGAGGGCCTTCAAAGTCACTCCCTGCTTACCTCGGCCAGAGATTTTGCACAGGTCAAACAGCAGGGTCCGCTGGCAGGATAGCTAGTGGAGTAGGGACAGGTCAGTTGGCAGGGTCCACAGATGAGCGGGCTCATTGCTGGAATCGGAAAATAGGCACGCTTGATGCTATCATCTACAACTATACCTTTCTAATAGCTACAATAAAATTAGAACATATGTGGGAAAAATTCTTTAAAAAGACAGATGATAAAATTCAGCAACCATTTCTACTAGAAAAAAACTGCTAGAAAAATAAAACTACCTGAATTATATTAAATTATCACCATAACGAACAACAAATATCATTTCAAATAGTGAAATGTTAAAGCCATTCCCATTAAAGCCATTCCCATTAATCATGATCAAGCTGGGATCTCCACCATCACTGTTACTACTTCTTGTTTTATAATTTGTAGTATAATAATACACTAAAATAATTGGCATAAACACTAAAAAATAGATGTAATTCTCTTTCTGATAATAAGATAATATACTTGGAAAATTCTCCTCCCTCAGAAAAACACACACACAACAAAGCACTTGGATAAGTGATTGCATAACAAATGTGTCCAAAATGAAAATAAGTAGTTTATATCTATACTGGCTCTATCAGCTAACATAGGCAGAAATGAGAAAACATATGTCATAGACAATTGTAACAAAAAACAACATGAGAATATATTTTAAGTTTTGTTTTAAAAGTGTATACTACCACATGGTACAAAATTTAAAAGATACAAAACGCAACAAGGAAGAAATACTTTACTTATGTTTTTCAGGCACTGACTTCCCCTCCAGAGAACAAAAATGCTATATAATCAAGTAAATGTAATATATATATA
>PVJC01011990.1:0-40378 GCA_004026665.1 Murina feae | reverse complement strand
CATTTCATATAATACTGGTTGAGTGGTGAGGAACTCTTTTAGCTTTTTCTTGTCTGTGAAGCTCTTTATCCGACCTTCAATTCTGAATGATAGCCTTGCTGGGTAAAGTAATTTTGGTTGTAGGTTCTTGCTGTTCATCACTTTGAATATTTCTTGCCACTCCCTTCTGGCCTGCAGAGTTTCTGTTGAGAAATCAGCTAATAGTCATATGGGTTCCCCCTTGTAGGTAACTAACTGCTTTTCTCTTGCAGCTTTTAAGATTCTCTCCTTGTCTTTTGCTCTTGGCATTTTAATAATGATGTGTCTTGGTGTGGTCTTTCTTCGGTTCCTTTTGTTTGGAGTTCTCTGTGCTTCCTGGACTTGGAAGTCTATTTCTTTCACCAGGTGGGGGAAGTTTTCTGTCATTATTTCTTCAAATAGGTTTTCAATATCTTGCTCTTTCTCTTCTTCTGGTACCCCTGTAATTCTGATGTTGGTTCGCTTGAAGTTGTCCCAGAGGCTCCTTACACTATCTTCATACTTTTTGATTTTTCGTTTGTTTGTTTGTTTGTTTGTTTTGGCTTTTTTGGTTGGGTGGGTTTTGTTTCATCATGTTTCATATCTTTGACTTGCTTCTTGCGATCCTCTCATCTGCTGTTGGATTTCTGTATATTATTCTTTATTTCAGTCAGTGTATGCTTAATTTCTAGCTGGTTCTTTTTCATATGCTCGAGGTTCTCACTAAATTTATCAGCAGTCTCTAGAAACTTCTTGAAAAACCTGATAACCGTGGTTTTGAACTCTATATCCAGTCGTTTGCGTTCCTCCATTTCTGTCTTTTGTGATCTGTTTCTTAGTCTCCGCATTTTGACTTTCTGTGCTAGGTGTCCTATATAAGGCCCAGTGATTCAGCCTCCCCAATCACCTGGGGTGGACACTCTTGTTGTACGCCTTTGAAATCTGGGTGCGCAGCCTTGTTGTAGTTATCACTGGGAGGTATCACTGGGGGTAAATGACCTGCAGGCCTTTCTCCTCGTTGTTTGGAGTTTGGATCGATTTGGAGTTCTGTCTCAGCTGCAGACCCTCAGGTAATGTTGCAGGCAGGCAGGTGGGGTTGTAGGTGGGGTGGGGCGGGGTCTCAGAGTCACCGGGGGTGGAGCGACTCACAATGGCATCTCCTTTGCTGATGCCGCAGTTTCTACTGCGTTTGGCGTCTCCAAGCTGTAGGGTCTGCGCACGATTCTCAGTCCCCGAATCTCCAAGTCAGTGATCAGTGCGAATAGCAGTGCTATAACGCCACTGGTCTTCCGCTGCCCCGTTGCCCTACAGCCCGAGTTGCATTCAGTGTGACCTGGGATTTTATAATCTTCCAAGCCGCGGACCCGATCACTGCTGCCGCTCCCTTTCACCCGCCCCGCTGTGCACCGCGCGCCATGCCACCGCCTCTGTTTTTCATGTTCGTACCTTTCGGTTTGGGCGCCGGGAACTTCTAATCGGTCTCAAAGCACTCCTCTTGCTTTTCAGATGCAACGCTCCCCCTCCCTTGGTTCTGGAGGATGGTCGTTCATCCGTATAGTTGTATCTCTATAATGTAGGTGTGGAGGCTGTGCATTTAGGTATATACCTCATGCTGCCATCTTGGTTCTCCTCGTAGCAATATCTTTACAGACACAGATCATAGAATAAGAGAGACTAAGGAGAAAATAAACAAATGAAAATCAAAATAAAAAGCTTCTGCACAGCAAAAGAAACTATCAACAAAACAATAAGAAAGCCCACAGCATGGGAGAACATATTTGCCAATATTATTTCTGATAAGGGTTTAATCTCCAACATTTACAGGGAACTCATACAACTTAACAAAAAGAAGATAAACAACCCAATCAAAAAATGGGCAAAAGACCTAAATAGACACTTTTTAAAAGAGGACATTCAGAAAACCAGGAGACACATGAAAACATGCTCAAAGCCACTAATCACCCAAGAGATGCAAATAAAAAAAAAACACAATGAGGTACCATCTCACACCTGTAAGAATGGCTATCATCAACAAATCAAGAAACGACTAGTGCTGGAGAGGATGTGGAGAAAAAGGAACACTTGTGCACTGCTGGTGGGAATGCAGACTGGTGCAACCACTGTGGAAAAATAGTATGGCGTTTCCTCAAAATTTTAAAAATGGAACTGCCATTTGACCCAGTAATACCACGTCTAGGAATATATCCCAAGAAAACAGAAACACCAATCAGAAAGGTTATATGCACCTCTATGTTCATAGAAGCACAATTTACAATAGCCACTATTTGGAATCAGCCTAAATGCCCATCAACAGATGAGTGGGTTAGAAAACCATGGTACATCTACACAATAGAATACTACGCTGCTATAAAAAAGAGGGAGTTCTTACCATTTGCAGCAGCATGGGTGGAATTGGAGAGTATCATGCTAAGTGAAATAAGTCAGTAAGTGAAAGAAAAATACCACATAATCTTACTCATTTATGGATAATAAAGAACATTATAACTTATTAAACAAAAAGATAGATACAGAAGCAGAGAAGCATTGAACATACAATGTTCAAACTACAGTGGAAAGGCTGGGGAGTGTTGGGGGGGCTGGGTAAGAGATCAATCGAAGGACTTGTATGCATGCAAGTATAACCCATGGACACAAGACACTGGGGGGGGGGTGAGGGCATGTGCTGAGGGATAGGGGTTCAATTCTGACCAAGGGCATGTACCTAGGTTGCAGGCTCCTCCCTGGCCGGGGCCCAGGTCAAGGCATATGCAGGAGGCAACCAATCAAAGTGTTCCTCTCACTTTGTTGTTTCCCTCTGTTTTTCCCTTCTCTTCCACATTCTCTAAAAAAATCAATGGAAACATATCCTCAGATGAGGATAAGAAAGAGAAAGAAAGAAAGAAAGAAAGAAAGAAAGAAAGAAAGAAAGAAAGAAAGAAAGATGTGTCCTATGAAAGACACATCTTGAAAATGTCTAAAGAAAGTTATCATTTTTTCAGGGTGAAGGAGCTGGAGTCCATGTTGATGAAAACACCTTGGTGGCTGTGGGACTGGGCAATGGCTGCAGCAGTGGGGTGATGGGGCTGGTGGCTTCCCCTGATTAGCCTGGTCACCTCCCACAAAGGAAGGTCAGACTGTGGCTTAGGCCCTGCTCCCCAAGCAGGGAGCAGGCCTAAACCATCAGTAGGAAGACCCCCTGAGGGCTCCCAATATGTGAGAGGGGGCTAGGCTGAGGAAACCCCTCCCTAGTGCACAAATTTTGTGTACAGGGCCCCTAGTTTAATAATAATAAACTCCCTGTGGAGAATTTTAGACTCAGAGCTCAAGCAAAAGTTGAGAAGTTTTCTTGTTTTCCCTGTGTGCTGAAAGATTAATGTTTCTTTTTCTGAAAGTGTAACTATCAAAAGTCCTATATTTCCTTGGTGTCCTCATTTTGATTTCCACTGTGGGTGATCTGAAAGCTTTACCTTCTGCCTTTCTGTGACTATAAAAAAGAAGTACCTTGTTTTCCCAGATCTGCAAGCAATTCAAGTAATCCACTACTTCTATTCCTGTCTTCTTCTCCATTTGTTAGTTCCATTTTATTTTCAGTATCTGGAGATTTTCCTCACCTTCTTCGGAGCTCTGCTATTCATTGAATAGGATGTTGGTTGTGTTTCCCCTACATTTCATAGTAAAAGTTTTTCTCAAATTACTTCTTATACTATAACCCAGTGCAAGAAAATTCTTGTACTCCGGGGGGTTTGTCGGAGAGTTCCTAAGCCTGGTCTATGCTCTTTCACAGTCTGGGAGCCCTCAATGTCCTACTAATGGCTTAGGCTCACTCCTCACAGTCTGGCTGATCAGGCAGGTGATCAGGGGACGGCACTGCCTCCATCACTCCACCACTGCCACCACCACAGGCCTCCCTCTGTGGGAGACAATGGGGAGGGCTGATCAGAGGACAGCACTAACTGGCATGGTCCAACCCCCCCCCCACCCCATTGCCTTCCCCACCCTCTGCCCACTGGCACTCCCCTTAGCTGGCCTGGCACCACCTGCTCACCAACCGCATCCTCTGCCGACTGGTCATTCTGCTGTTTGGTCAATTTGCATATTATGCTTTTATTATATAGGATGTTAAGTATCTCAGGGTTAAGTATAAACAAATAATTTCCCTTTAGATATTAAATATCTCATTTGACATATAGTACAATTTTATATTTACTAAAGTCTGTTTCTAAAGTATTAAATATTAAATGCTTTGTATGTCAAACATGGTTAATACCACAGTACAATTTTTAATTGGTAGCTTTAGAGGACACTTCAATAACTACTGATTCAATTGCATTGACATTACTCTTTTAATAGATATTTTATTTGCTATTTTCTCTAGGTGATTATTCTAGATAAAGCATCTCTTAACCATATTGTAGTAAAACGCTAGAGTGATAATTACATTGCATGAAAATTCACATATATTTTAGTTGTAAAAGTCTCTGTTTATGTATAGACTTTTTTTTTTTTCATTTCCATTGACCCACAAAGCTCTCTGACCACTTTTTAGTCCTTTCTTTTTTTATGTGAATCCCTGTCCAAATGTTCTTTCAAACTTACCTTTTTAATAAAAAATTTTTATTTAGAAAGGATCTGACACAAATAATTTATAAAAACCAACATGTTTTCTCTCCAGTAGTATTTGTGAGTTATGACTTAGCTTCAATTGTAGCATTAAAAAATGTATCTTTGATTATTAGTCAGTGAGTGAAAGATGCTGTTTTTTTGTGTGTTCTTAAATTCCTGGAATCCTAGCTCCACTCCTCTGGTACATAAAGTGCGTCCAACAGAATGCAGTTTTATTAGCATGGCCATAAGCACTTAGTGTTATTATTCTTCTGCCCAACTCTTCCCTTTGCCATCTGGAGATTTTACTTCAAAACATAGCAGAAAGAAAATTCTCCTCTGCTGTTCTCTGATGTTCACTTTGAAGCCAGGCCTGCTCCACACAGGATCATATCTTATAGCCAAGGCTGTGTAACTGTTCTGCAGCTGCACCCCACACTCAGGTAAGTCATGCACATGGCCCTTCTCTCTCAGAGCCCTCTTGAAATACAGTCATAAAAGGAGCTACACAGTAGTCTTTCTACTCCTTTCTTTCACCTATTATAAAAAGTTGTAAAACTAATAGCATAATTTATTCCCATATTTTCAATATGGAAGGAAGGAAGGAAGAAAGAAAGGAAAGGAAGAAATTCTATCCATTAAAAAGCTATTGGAGCCCAGCTCAGTGGAAACCCATTGGCCTATGAACAAAGAGATAGTGGTTCAATTCCAGGTCAGGGCATATGCCTGGGTTCCAGGCTCTATTCCCACTGGGAGGGAGGCAGCCAATCAATGTTTCTCTCTCTTAATTGATGTTTCTGTCTTTCTATTCCTCACCCTTCCTCTCCAAAATCAATAAAAATATTTTTTAACAAAAACTATTAGAAAGAGATCCAATAGGGTATCTTAGACCAAGTGGTTTTCTGGGCAGTTATAACTGGAGTGAACTGGAATGTTCACTGGGCAAAGACAATAGCTGAATCTACACAGTGGCATTCTATAAATGTTTAAGAAATTATGTGAATGAGATATTCTGGAAAAGTTTGAAACTTAAAAAAAATATTGCACAAGCATTAACATTTCCTAGCAGTTCAAAAATAATTCACACTGTAATTGCGTGCTTCTATATGCCTAGACAGACCAGCGGTTGGTATAGTGCCCTAATGTTAATTCAAGGAGAAATTGTGGTTATTACATGGGTTCATAGTCACAAGATTCTATTTGGCTTCATATTTTCTTCCCAGCAAAATAACCACTATTTTTTGACAAGATACCCTCTATGCCATTACTTTTTCTTTACCCATTTTTAATATCTATAAAAGGAAAGGCAAATGTTGCATTTGAACAATATCCATTGGTAAAATCTATCAAGATAGAGAATTTTAAGCAAATTTGAACTATGTATTATAAACTTTGGAGTGCAGGGGGGAACTGTGACTTGTCCAATGGCACCAAATATAGCTTTACCTTGATATATACTTTTCCAGTGCTATCTATGCTATCTTATGCTGACCCTGTTAATGTCTTTTGTGGTGACTTCCATGGGACCTACTTAATGAACTGCCTATTTTTATTTGAAATCCTTATATTTTGTAATTATCTTAAAACTAGTGGCCTGGTACACGGATTTGTGCACATTGAAAGGGAAATAATTAGAAGAAACATTTTAATATTGCTATTTGCCCTTTCTCCCTCAGCACCTGGGAGCCAGGTGGTGGCCCTGTCCCCCGTTACTGCCACTGGTTGCCATCTGTGGGGCAATCAGGCCCCCACTTGCACCGGCTTTGGCCTGGCGCCGCCCGCTCATGTGCTCCACCATTTCTCTGCAGTCCCACTCTCATCGGGGCCCATTGGGGCCAGCAAAGTCTCCACTACTGCCCACTGCCTGGGTCGTGACAGCTGCCATGGTCCGCGCTGCCCCTTGGTGGTCAGCACACATCATAGTGAGTAGTCAAACTCCCAGTCTCCAGGTCAAACTCCCAGTCAAACGACTGCCCAAGGGGATGATTTCCATATTAGGCTTTTATTATATAGCTTTGAAAGAATGTTTTCCACCTAAAAAATATATGAACAAAAATATTTTAAATCAGGTACCAAAATATGAATATTAAAATCAGTACAAACCCATGTAGTTTTGCTCTTCAAGGTGTTTTTACAGATAATTGAAATTGTACCAGTATATTCCAACTATTAAGTGACAATCAGGCAAAATAGAAATTTTAGTAGCAGGACCCAAGCCTTAGTGTAAATGATTATAAGGCAGTATAATAAATATCTGGAGAAGAATTGAGATCAAACAATGAAGTACTGATCAAGCTTTCTCACATCAGGAAGTCCAAAAATCTAATTCAGAGAAGGAAGAGTTCTCTTTTCATTGATAGGTTACTTGATGAGATATACAGTAGTGAGGAAAACAATGGCTTTTGTCTTAGCTGTGTCTCAATATGTTAAAGGAATAGATAATGTCATGACATTTGTTTTCTTTGGTATATTTTCACAATTGGTGCAGATTCTGGTGTAGTTGATAGCGGCAGCAATCCTAAAACCAAATAAACTTGCCAGTTGATTAGGTTTGGTTAAATCAACGTCCTTAATCTTGTTACAAATATCACTTACAATGTGTTTAATGAGATAAATAATTATGATTATTTATTTTGGAAAATTACAGTTTCATGGGGATTCTTGATATTTAAATAACACATTTATTTATCCATTTAGTTACCTGGATAATTAGCATATCTCTATTTGATACTATATTGACAAATGCTATTCTACATGGTCATTTATTATTAGTTTTGGAGGTATAAAATATGGTACTCTTACTTCATTACCTAAAACTTGATGCTAAAAATGTGAATCTGCTGAATATTAGCTAACTACACTATATCAGCAATATTGATGAGGCAGTTCTTTGCTTTGGGTAACAACCTTATTGACATCCATCATGAAGTTCAATGAAGAGTTTAATTATTGAAAACCTTCATGGATTATGAACATATCTAATTCAGCTTCACTTTTATAACTACTACAATACACAGTCCCTATCTATCAAAATACATCAATTTCAGGAAAAGTCTCCAAGGGAAGCAAAAACCTCTCAGCATGAGAGTGTTTTAATTAACAGTGTAAACCAAAAAAATATCATGGCTGATTGAAAACTAAAACTAAGTGACCAGGAAATACCTAGATTGACTTTAAATTTTTATTTAATAATTAGATTAACATTAGATCCCTATAAAATTTGAAACATCAAAATATTATATACCCATGCATAATTTAAATATTAATCTATTTTATTTTTGAAGGCATTTCTAGGGCAGGAAGTTATGAGAGTGCAATTTTAGCAACATAACAGTTTCTGATGAGAAATGTTTTGTCATCCTTTCAGTAAGATAATTTATTAGTGGACAAATGCATATTGTTTATTCAAACAAAGATTATTTTTATAGAGTCAAACAGAACAACAGTATATATCTGTGAATGAATAAATTGTGATTTTCAAGCAAAAATTAATTTTTAGCTGTATTGTTGAAAGTATTACAGATGCCCCATTCTTCACCCCTACCACTGACGTCATCCACCCCACTTCTGCCCCCTCCCCAGGCCTTTCCTACACTATTGTCTGATCATGGGCTATGCACATATGCATATATGTTCATTGGTTAATCTCTTCCATCCCCTCACCCTTTCCTCTATTGCATATTTCAATGTCTCTGAATCTTTTTTTCTACATAAGTTTATTTTGTTTATTAGAATCCACATATAAGTGAGATCATGTGGTATTTGACTTTCTCTGACTGGCTTGTTTCATTTAGCATAATAGTCCAGGCCCAATCATGCTGTGCCAAAGAGTAAGAGATCCCTCTTTTTCACAAATACATAGTACTCCTTTGTGTAAATGCACCATGGTTTTTTAATCAACTCGCCTGCTGATGGGCCCTTAGGCTCTTTCCAGATCTTAGCTACTATAAACAATGCTGCTATGAACATAAGGGTGCATATATTCTTTCTGATTAATGTTTCAGGCTTCCTAGAATATATTAGAAGTGGGATCACTGGCTCAAATGGCAGTTCCATTTTTAATTTGGGGAAAGTCCACACTATTTTCCATACTGGTTGTACCAGTGCATCCTCACCAGGAGTGTACTAGGTTTACTTTTTCTCCAAATCATCACCAGCACTTGTTTGTTGATTTATTTATTTTTAATTGTGTAAAGTTTTACATATGTCTCCTTTTTCCCCAATTGACCCTCCACCCTCCCCCAGCCATTCTCACCCCAGGCAAGCCCCCACTGCCCCAGTGTCTGTGTCCATTGGTTATGCTAATATGCATGCATACAAGTCCTTCAGTTGCTCTCTAACCACCCCGCTCCACTGCCATTTGTCTCTGGATATACTCTTATTCATCAAATTATGTTGATCATTATATCCCACATATTAGTGAGATCATGTGATATTTATCTTTCTCCAACTGGATTATTTTGCCTAGCATAATGCTCTCCAGTTCCATCAATGCTATTGCAAATGGCAAAAGATTCTTCTTCTTTTTTATAGCAGTATAGTATTCCATTGTGTAGATGTACTGAAAGAATATAAGAAAGTATATAAGAATTTAAAGAAGATTTGCTTGTTTAGTCACACACTCAGCATGGGAACGTGACCTCCCTAACTACATGGGAATGTGACCTCCTTAGCTATCCCAAGAAACAGTCCCGAGCTAGTACAGATAATTAGTTCTGAGATAAGGGCCTAGCAGAGATGTTTTATTGTTTTATTGCTTTACAGCTGGTCCATCCTCCCCTTGTTGATAAGGATATAGCAAAGACATCTTCACGGCCGAATCTCCCCCATTTGTCCTCCTGGTTTGCTGATTAATAAACAAAGGCTCCTTATGAAAACTCTTACCAGGCGCCAGGTGCATCTGCTGTGTCTGCTCTCCCCCCACCCCTTAGCCTTGTAGCTTTTGCCTATATAAGCCTAAAATTTTTGCTGTGGGGTGCTTAGCTTTTGGCTCTTGCATGAGCTGTTAGCTGGGCCCCAGCGCGCGCTGGAATAAACCTCGTGCCTTTTGCAGCAAGTTGTCGTCTCCTGTGGTGATTGGGGTCGCCGTCATCCCAAGTGGCAAGGGAGTGGTCCTACTCCAGGCCTTTCAGTACCAAAGTTTTTTTTGTTTTATTTTTTTATTGATTAAAATATTACAAAGAGTAGTACATATATCTCCTTATATTTCCCCCTTGACTTTCTCCCAGCCTCCCTTACCCCCCAGTGTTTTGTGTCCATTGGTTATGCTTATATGCATGCATAAAAGTCCTTTGGTTGATCTCTTTCCTCTCCCTCACAACCCTCCCCAGCCTTCCAGCTGTAGTTTGACAGTCTGCTTGATGCTGCTCTGCTTCTGTATCTATTTTTGTTTATCTTATCTAATAAAAGCATAATGTTGAAAACGACTATCCCTTTGGGATGCCTAAGCCATGCTCACCAGCCAATCAGAACGGCTGTATGCAAATTAGCCCAGCCAAGATGGAGGCCAGAACTCACGGAGCTGAGTAAACAGACAGTTTCCTTTGCAGCAGGAGTGAAACTGTTTGCCAAGCCAGCTGGCCTTCTCCCAGCTCCAGGCAACATCATATTTGCAACAAAGTATCAATCCGAGAAGCTTTGGGAGCTGAAACAAATAACAGTCCTGGCTGTGAGCTTCCTTACCTGCCTAGGCTTGGCTTAAAGGAACAGTGTATCAATTACAGAATATAAACAAACCCCAGGAATCTGCTTCCAGCCAGTCTTGCTGGGACGTTTGGGTCAATGGGAGCTGTGGGTGGCCTTAAAGCCTAAAAATGCCCCTCAGCCCATCATCCACACTGGCCACACTCCAATGGGGTGAGGGATCCCACTGGGGGGCTTGGCCAGCCTGCAGACAGCCATCAGCCCCTCACCCAAGCTGGCCAGGCACGCCAGCACGTGGACATCCCTAGAGGGGTCCCAGACTGCACGAGAGGGCACAGGCTGGGCTGAGGGAGCTCCCGAGTGCACAAATTTTTGTGCACCGGGCCCCTAGTCAGTTTATAATGGTCTTTATCACCCATAAATGAGTGATGTCGTGTGGTATTTTTCTTTCATTGACTGGCTTATTTCACTTAGCATAATGCTCTCCAGTTCCATCCATGCTGTTGCAAATGGTAAGAATTCCTTTATTTTTACAGCAGCATAGTGTTTCATTGTGTAGATGTACCACAGTTTTCTAATCCATTCATCTATTGATAGGCACTTTGGATTTTTCCAAATCTTAGCTATTGTAAATTGAGGTGCTATGAACATAGAGGTGCATACATCCTTTCTGATTGGTGTTGCTGGTTTCTTGGGATATAGTACTAGAAATGGGATTACTAGGTCAAACACGAGTTCCATTTTTAACTTCCTGAGGAAATTCCATACTGTTTTCCACAATGGCTGCACCAGTCTTCATTCCAACCAACAGTGCAAGAGTGTTCCATTTTCTCCACATCCTCACCAGCACTTGTCATTTGTTGATTTGTTGATGATAGCCATTCTGACAGGTGTGAAATGGTATCTCATTTTTCTTTTGGTTTGCATCTCTCAGATGATTAGTGACTTTGAGCATGTTTACATATGTATCTGGGCCTTCTCTATGTCCTCTTTTCAAAAGTATCTATTTAGGTACTTTGCCCATGTTTTGATTGGGTCATTTATCTTCCTTTTGTTAACATGCATGAGTTCTCTGTAAATTTTGGTGATTAAACCTTTATCAGATATCTCATTGGCAAATATGTTCTCCCATGCAGTTGTTGTTTTGCTGATGGTTTCTTTTGCTGTGCAGAAGCTTTCTATTTTGATGTAATCCCATTTGTTTATTTTCTCCTTAGTCTCCATTGCCCTAGGAGCTGAGTCTATAAAGATCTTACTGCGACATATGTCTTCTATTTTGCTGTCTATGAAGTCTTGTATGATTTTTATGGTTTGCTGACTTACATTTAAGTCCTTTAGCCACTTTGAGTTTGTTTTCCTGTATGGTGTAAGTTGGTGATCTAGTTTCATTTTTTGCATGTATCTGTGCAAGTTTTTCAGCACCATTTGTTGAAGAGGCTGTCTTGACTCCATTGCATGCTCTTGACTCTTTTGTGAAATATTAATTAGGAATAATGGCTTGAGTTGATTTCTGGGTTGTCCATTCTGTTCCATTAGTCTTTATGTCTGTTCTTGTGCCAGTACCAGGCAGTTTTAAGAACCATGGCTTGGTAACATAGCTTGATATCTGGTATTGTGATCCCTCCAATTTTGTTCTTCTTTCTCAGTATTGCTGCAGTTATATGGGATCTTTTTTTATTCCAGATGAACTCTTGGAGAATTTGATCTAGATCTTTCAAATATGCCATTGGCATTTTAATGGGGATTGCATTGAATCTGTAGATTGCTTTGGGCAGTATGGACATTTTAATGATGTTGATTCTACCAATGCATGAACATGGTATTTTCTTACATTTGTTTGTGTCTTCCTCTACCACTTTTTTTAATGTCCTGTAGTTTTCCAACTACAGGTCTTTTACCTCCTTAGTTAAGTTTATTCCTAGGTATTTTAGTGTTTTTTTTTTTTGTTTTATTTTGTGGGGTTTTTTTTGTGAAATAGTAAATGGGATTATTGTTGTTTTTTCCATTTGTCTTTCTGTGAGTTCATTATTGGTATATAAAAAAGTCATAGATTTCTGGGTGTTAATTTTGTATCCTGCTACATTGCCAAATTCATTTATTAGGTCTAGGTGCTTTTTTGATGGAGTATTTGGAGTTTTTTATGTATAGTATCATGCCATCTGTGAATAAGGACAGTTTTATTCATTCTTTTCCAAATTGGATGCCTTTTATTTCTTCTTCTTGTCTGATCACTATGGCTAGCACTTCTAGTACTATATCGAACAGGAGTGGTGAAAGTGGGCATCCTTGTCTTGTTCCTGTTCTTAGGGGAAGTTAGTTTAGTTTTTGCCCATTGAATATGATGTTGGCTGTAAGTTTTTCATATAAGGGTTTTATTATATTGAGGTATGATCCCTCTATTTCTGCTTTGCTGACAGTTCTTAGCAAGAAAGAGTGTTGGATTTTGTCAAATGCTTTTTCTTAATCAATTGACATGATTGTGTGATTTTGTCTCTCGGTTAGTTCATGTGATGTATCACATTTCTTGATTTGAGAATATTGTAACATCCATGCATCCCCTGGATAAATCCTACTTGGTCATGGTGTATGATCTTTCCTATGTAATGCTGAATCCATTTTGCTAGAATTTTATTGAGTATTTTAGCACTTATGTTCATCAAGGATATTGACCTGTAATTCTCTTTTTTTGTGGTGTCTTTATCTGGTTTTTTGATTAGGGTAATGCTGGCTTCATAGAAAGAGCTTGGAAGTGTTCCTTCCTCTTGAATTTTTTGGAATAGTCTGAATAGGATAGGTTTTAGATCTTCTTTGAATGCTTGGTAGAACTCCCCTGTAAAGCCACCTGGACCAGAGCTTTTGTTTGCTGGAAGATTTTTGATTTCTGATTCAATTTCTTTAGTAGTTATTATTCTATTCATGTTTTTTGTTCTTCTTGGTTGAGTTTTGGGAGCTTGCATTATTCTAGGAATATGTCTGTCTTCTACCTTGCCCATTTTGTTGGAGTAGAGTTGTTCATAGTATTTTTTCATAATCATTTTTTTATCTCTGTGGGATTGCTTATTACTTCACCTCTTTCATTTCTGATATAGTTTATTTGGGTTCTCTCTCTTTGCTTCTTGGTGAGCCTGGCTAGAGGTTCATCAATCTTTTTTATCCTTTGAAAGAACCAGCTCTTGATTTTGTTGATCATTTGTTTTTTGTCTCTATGTCATTTATTTCTGCTCAGATCTTTATTATTTCCTTCCTTCTGCTTATGCTGGGCTTTTCTTGTTGCTCTCTTTCTAAATCTTTGAGTTGTAGGGTTAGAAAAATTATTCCTTTTTTTTTTTTTTTTTTTTTTTAGGTAGGCTTGTGCAGCTGTGAACTTCCCTCTAAGACAGCTTTTGTGTGTCCCTTAGATTTTGGATTGTTGTGTTTTCATTGTCATTTATTTCCAGGATGCTTTTTATTTCTTCTTTGATCTCTTTGGTAACCCAGTCATTGTTTAATAGCATGCTGTTTAGCCTCCAAGTGTTTGATTTTTTTTATTGTTTTTATTGTAGTTCGTTTCTAGTTTTATGCCATTATGATATGAGAAGATGCTTGATACGATTTCTATCTTCTTGAATTTGAAGAGACTTTTGCATGTCCCAATATGTGGTCTATCTGAAAATGACCCATGTGCACTTTAAAAGAATGTATATTCTGTGACTTTGGGGTGAAATGTTCTGAAGATGTCAATTAATTCCATCTGATCTAGTGAGTCATTTAGATTGATGTTCCTTTGATGATTTTTTAGAGGATTTGTCCAGTGGTGTTAGTGGGGTATTAAAGTCTCGTACTATGACTGTATGGCTGTCAATATCTCCTTTGATATTTTGCAGAAGTACTTTTATGTATTTGGGTGTTCCTGTATTGGGTGCATATATGTTTACGAGAGTTATATCTTCTTGTTGGATTGCTCCCTTTAGTATTATGAAGTGGCCTTCCTTAACTCTTGTTATGGCCTTCATTTTCAGGTCTTACTTGTCAGATATAAGTATTGCTACCCCAGTGTAGGTAGAGCACAGGAGGTTTATCTCAGTGCAGTGGCTGATGCAATGCTGTGAGCACACTCCAACAGTTCAGATCTTTCTGGCAAACCAGGAAGATGGCAACGTCCACATGAGTCCCTCCTAGAGCCACGTACACAGTACCCTGACCTTTATGCTCTTTCGCTCCCTAAGAAGACGTTCCATGATTGGCTACCTCCACTATATATCTGCTGTACTTCCTCAATAAAATTAGACCTGCATCACAGAACCTGGTCTCCAGAGTCGTGCATGCAAGCATCCTAGCGCTTAGGGGTTCTGTCATCCTCACTCCTTGGAGACCCCCTGCTTCATCCCAGCTTTTTTTTTTAATTTCCGTTTGCCTGAAAAAAACTTTTTCCATCCCTTCACTATCAGTCTGTGTGAGTCCTTTGTTCTGAGGTGGATCTCCTGTAGACAGAAGATATATGGGTCATGTTTTCTTATCCACTCACCTACCCTGTATTTGCTTGTGGAACTTAATCAATTTACTTTCAAAGTTATTATTGATAGGTATTTGTTTGTCACCATTTTTACTCTTTACCCCTGTGTTCCTTCTTCCTTTCCTATTTCTTCTTTTTACAGCAGACCCTTTAACATTTCTTGCATAGCTGGTTTGGTGGTAATAAACTCCCTTAGTCATTTTTTTGTTTGTGAAGCTCCTTATTTCACCTTCAACTTTGATTGATAGCCATGCTGAGTACAGTATTTTTGGATTCAGACCCTTCTTTTGCATGACTTTGTATAATTAATTCCTTTCCCTTCTGACCTAATGTGTTTCTGTTGCAAAATCAGTTGGTAGTCTGATGGGAGATCCCTTGTAGGAAATTTTCTGTCTATCTCTGGCAGCCTTTGAATTCTTACTTTGTCATTGATGTTTGTCAATTTAATTATAATATATCTTGGTGTCGGTTTTGGAATTCTTATTTGGGTCTCTGTGAGCTTCTTGGACTTCTGTGAGTTTTTAATTCTCAATATCAAGGAAGTTTTCTGTTATTATTTTTTCAAACAGATTTTCTGTTCCTTGCTCATTTTCCTCTCCTTTTGGCTCCCTTATTATGTGGATGTTGTTTCATTTCATGTTATTCCAAAATTCCCTTAGGCTCTCCTCCTGTTAAGTTTTTTTTTTTCTCTAGATGCTGCTCTGCTTGGGTATTTTTTCCTACCTTGTCTTCTAGCTCACTGATGCAGTCCTCTGCTTCTTCTAGTTACTATTGATACTTTCTATTGAGTTCTTTATTGCAGTGATGTCGTTTTTCATTTCTTCTTGGTTTGTTATGGAGGCAAGCCACAAGAGACGACCACCAGAGCCAAAAGGTAGAATTTAGGAGCCTTTATTCAGGTGGCCAGCTGGTCTGCAGTGCCATCACCCCAGTGAAGTGAGGCTTTACACTGCAGCCCTGACCAGATACAGAAGCAAGCTTTTATTCACAAAAACCACAAAAAGGTGATGCACAAAGTTAGTTGCTCTATTTCTCAATACAGGATACAGACTCATAAGTTTTGGCTAGAGCATGACTATTTTCTTAACTCTAACAGTTGCAGTAAGTCCTACTGAGCTACAAAAGAGCTGCAGCAAGTTGACCTTTAGATTCCCTACTGGTCTTTATGGGAATCAAATCCTTGATTCAGCATCCTCCTCTATGATATGAAATTGAGGAGGCATTTGCTACAAATAATTTCTAGATAGGAGGATGGTGGTGTCACAGACTTCAGCATAGGGGGAGGAGTTTAGAGGGTAATTTGTAGGTAAGACAAAGTCCCCATCCCTTGGTCATCCTCTAAAGTGATGGCCACTGGTCCATGTCCCCAAAGGCATAGTCTATCTGGAAGTCCCTCTATATGTGGGACTTGAGGCTACCAGGGTCATGGTGCTTCATCCAGACCAGGTCCCCTGGAACATAGATGGGGTGAGCCACAGGTGTATGCTCCTGGTCCTCTTTATGTGCTGCCTGCACCAGCTGGTGGACTGATGTGGAACAGTTCTGGAGTGCATGTAAGGACTTAAGCAAATTACAGGTAGACAACTGGGAAAGCTCCTCTTCCCATAAGTGGGGAAGGAGAGGTGGTGGTCTGTCAAACATGATTTAGTTCCCTGTGGGGTATGGCCAGTAGTACCTCAAGGGGTCCTACTGGTCTTAGGGCAGCCTCCCAGGCTGCTTCATCTGCAGCCTAGTTCCCTCTTGCTTCTGGGGAGTCCCCTTGTCTTACATACATAGAGGTAAAAAGACTTAGTTACACCTGGTAGTGCCAGTTGGCTCATCATCCTTGCTCTGCTTATGTCTGTCTAACTACCTTCTATATTACCTCAAGGATCCTGGCTCTGAATTATTTTAGGGAAAATGGGCATTGGATTCTTCTGTAGCTGCTTCATAGTGAGGAAGAATGGAAGTTTCTCTCAGAGCCAAGAGATCCTTGCTGTCTTTCAAAGGAACTATGAGGCCTGGGCACAGAAGGAGGTGGGTTTGTGACCTGGAGGAGACAAACTGTAACAAATGATCCAGTGGAAGGGAAAGAAAACATTTCAGTTTTAATAATCTCTATTGAAATAGAGTTTTTCTTCTTATACAATTCCTCTGAAATTTGGCAATACATTTCTTTGCATAAATTCAATAAGACTGGTTTCCAATAGTGGTTTTATTGACTGAAAACTTTGAATGGATTACCATGTTTTAAAGAGCCCTGTCTGAGTTCTGAAGACATAAAGCCAATAAGAGTTCCATGGAGAAAGGCTGGTATTTTGCTTGGTAGTCCATACCCTATCATTGCTAATGGTTGGTCAGAGTAGAAGGGGAGCAATAAGGGCACCTCTGCATCTCTGTGGAAGCCCCACACACTCTGGGCCATGAGGAGTAGGAGGGCTGCTGAGAAGTGCCTTATAGCAAGGACAATGGACCCCGGTAGAGCCACTGCAGGTGAGGAATTCACCTAATTCAGCAGATATTGCAGGCAGGCCTGATGACAGCTGGATGGCTTGGCTTGGCTTCCTGGCCTTATGGGGCACATTAAGATTCAATCATGAAATTCCAGAAAAGGTAGTCAGTTACCATTCTTGATGTATTTATGCAAATAATCATGCCAAATTAAATACAATCATTAAATTGGTTTTGATTTAGCTCTTTTAGTAAACAGAGGAGTAATTTTAAGGATAAAAACATTAATCTATCTATCTATGTATTCATCTACTATTGGAAAAGGAGAATGGAGAGTAGATAGGCCTGAGTTGGTTATTGGAATTAATTAGCATATTAGTAGAAGAAGAGAACAAGTGAGAGGAAAAACAGAAGCAAAAAACAATTTAACAAACAACAACAATAAGACAGAAAGAAAGAAAAAGGAGAAAAAAGGAAGGAAAAAATTTAGATAGTGAAGAATGTGAAGAGAGAAGTGTTCATGGACTTGGAGCAGGGGAGAAAAAATTAGATATATGAATAAGATCAATTTTTAACAGGAATTACAAAGAAAGGATAGAGAAAAACTAAAGCAGGAACAGGGTAAGAGAAATAGGATGAAAATGGGGAAAAGTGAGGAAGAGAGTGTTGACATAAAGGAACAATTGAAATAGAGTAAAATAATGCTAAAAGAAAAAGAAAAATAGAATGTAGAACACTAAACCAAAAATAAAATAAAATAAAACTTTTTAAAAAGGTAAAATAATAGTAATAATAATAATTAAAAATATAATAATAAAAAAGTAAGATGATATGAGAAAAAAATTAGTTTTTTAAGTAAAAAAATAAAAAATAAAGTAGTGAAGGTCATTCACTTCCTCTACTGTCCTGCTTGGCACATCTGTTTCCTGTCAGGTAGTCAATACAGTATTGGAGTTCCCTGTGATCCACTGCTCCTCTGTGTTATATGCCACAATGCTGTTTGCAAGCAGGAGGGATCTTTCTGCTCACTTTGTTTCTCAGTTGTATTTACACTAAGGTGACCAGATTTTAACATTGGAAAAGTGGGACACCATTGACCCGGGGGGGGGTGTCTTTTTATCATTATTATTATTATTATTATTACTTAAAATATTACAAAGAGTAGTACATATGTCTTTCCAAAAATTGGGACTTTTTTAAAACGCTGCAGGATGTGGGACAAATTGTTAAAAATCGGGACTGTCCCGCCAAAAGTGGGATGTCTGGTCACTTTAATTTACACAAGAGTCAATTTGTGATTCAACCCCTGTGTGGCAGTGTTTCTGTGTTAATATCTGGGACTAAAAGGCCCCTCTACCCAGTGTTTAGATTGTTCTTTCCCTGCTGCACTTAATATTGCGTTGCAGGGACAGATTGTCCCAGAGTTATTTTCCTTCTCGTCTTTCCCCACTCTGTTGCCCAATTTTCCCATAAACAATTTTCCCCTGCAGTTTCAGTGAGTGCTTTTAATTGGAAGATTCTATGTACTGGACTTAGCAAGAGAAAGAAAGGATGTAAATAGTAAAAAAGACGAAGCACAGACTCGTGTCTTTTTCCCCTGGCATTGTGCAGCAGGTATAGAACTTTAGGCTGCCTTTCTGGGCCCAGCCCAGCTGTGGGATAATATCTAAAGTCCTCTTCTGCCAGAACCCTGTGTACCCCCTGTGTACTTCCACATTCAAGGGCTACCCTGACCCCAACGGATGTAGATTTTGTAGGGTGCAATCTTCCTCTGAGACTCTAGTCCCCACTGCATGCGTTTCTCCCTCCAGCCTGGATCCCAGATCTCACCTTTCTCTAGGCAATATCTGACCTATCCATCCATGGATTGCCTCACCAGCTATGTTTAATTTGCCAATTGTGGATGGGTGTTATTCAATTCAGCTGTTCCTTCTATCTGCTCTGTGAGAAGGTGCAGGGCTTGTCCAAATATTAGGTGCTGCTTTGTCTCCCCTTGGATAAACATTTTAGGCACCCACAGCTGGGGAGGCTTGAGTCCCAGTGCTCATAGGTTCATAGCTGAAGCAGCTTGTTCCTGAGCATTGTGGTTGTAGGGTCCCAGGATGTATCCTAGGTCTCCCCAGTTGAAGGTAAGATTGGTCTACCAATCACAGCCAGTCTCCCCTTTGAGATGATCCAGTTTCTGTGGTAAAGCTGGCCACTCCAGAAGAGATTCCAGGAGCATAGAGGCTGCCCAGCCAGGGGAACCCAGTCTGCAAGTCCCCAACAGTCCCGTGGAATATAGCTGTCCCTCACTCACAAATACAGACACTCTCCACATGTCCAGGCACTCTTCTTTTCTTTTCTCATTCACTCAATATCTTGCAGCCTGCCATTCTGTTGGCAGCCATCTTGGATCTCTGTTTGTTGATTTATTGATGATAGCCATTCTGATAGGTGTGAGATGGTACCACATTGTCATTTTAATTTGCATCTCTATGACAATTAGTGATGTTGAGCATTTTTCAAGTCTGTTGACCTTCTGTATGTTCTCTTTGGAGAATTTAGGTCTTCTGTCCATTTTTCAATTGAGTTGTTTGTCTTCCTTTTAAGTTGTGTGAGTACTTTATATATATTGGAGATTAACCCCTTATCTGATATGTCATTGACAAATATGTTCTCCCATGCCGTGGGTTTCCTTTGCATCATGAAGATGGTTTCTTTTAAAGTCCAGTATTTTAGGTTGATGTAGTCCCTTCTTTTTTAAATTTTTTTATTGATTTCTTTACAGAAAGGAAGGGAGAGGTATAGAGAGTTAGAAACATCAATGAGAGAGAAACATTGATCAGCTGCCTCCTACACACCTCCTACTGGGGATGTGCCTGCAACCAATGTACATGCTCTTGACTGGAATTGAACCTGGGACCTTTCAGTCCACAGACCAACGCTCTATCCACTGAGCCAAACCAGTTAGGACTATAGTCCCTTCTTTAATTTTTTTTAATTTCTCTTGACCTAAAACAGCATCTGTGAAAATTCTATTACATAAAATGTCTGATATTTTGCTGCATACATTTTCTTCAAGTATATTTATGGTTTCATGAATTACATTTAAGTCTTTTATCCATTTTGAGTTTATTCTTGTGAATGTTATAAATTGATGTCCTAGTTTCATGCTTTTACATGTACTTGTCCAATTATCCCAACACCATCTATTTAAGAGGCTGTATTTACTCCATTGAATGCTCTTGCTTCCATTGTCAAATATTAATTGAGCATAATTGCTTGGGTCAAATTCTGGGTTTTCTGTTTTGATATATTTATCTATATGCTTGTTCTTGTGCCAGTACCAGGCTGTTTACATTACAGTAGCTTTATTATAAAACTTAATATCTGGTTTTATGATCCTTACAACTTTGTTTTTCTTTCTCAAGATTGCAGCAGATATCAGGGTCTTTTTTGGTACCATATGAATTTTTGCAGTGTTTGTTCTAGGTCTGAGAACTATGCCCTTGGTATTTTAACAGGGATTGCATTTAATCTATAGATTATTTTGGGTAATATGGACACTTTAATGATGTTAATTCTACCAATCCAGGAATACGGTATATTCTTCCACTTGTTTATATTTTCTTCTATCTCATTTTTCAACATCCTATAATTTTATGAGTACAATTCTTTTATCTCTTTGGTTACGTTTATTCCTAAGTACCTTAATTTTTTGTTTCAATGGTAAATGAGATTGTTTTCTGTTTGTTTGTTTCTCTTTTTGAAGGATCATTATTGGTATATAAAATGTCATCAGTTTATTGGTGTTAATTTTTATCTTGTTACATTAAGAAATTCATTTATTAAACCTAGTAGATTTGTGGTGGAGTCTTCAGGATTTTTCTTTTGTGTGTGTGTGTGTACACTATCATGTTAACTGCAACTAATGACAATTTTATTTTCTCCTTTCCAATTTGGATGCCTCTTATGTTTTCTTCTTGTCCGCTAACTATGGCTATTATTTCTAGTACTATCCTATATAATAAAAACCTAATATGCAAATTGTCTCCTTTACCAGGAGTTCTGTTGGAGTTCAACCACTTGCCATAACGTGCGCTGACCACCACAGGGCAGGGTGGAACATGGCGGGCATTGGTGATGCAGACCTGGCAGCGGGAGGCAGTGGAGGTGCTGCAGGCCCCAATGGGCCCTGATGAGAGAAGGACTGGAGTGGGATGGAGGAGCAGGTGAGTGGAGCAGGTGAGTTCCAGGCCAAGGCAGGTGCAAGCCACTGGTTGCCAGGTGGGGTCCATTTGCTCCACCCATCCAATCGCAGGGTGACCAGCAGAAGTAAGGAGGGGCAGGGCCACTGCCTGGCTCCCTCAGTGCCTGGGAGCTGGGTAGTGATGGCGGGGGGAGAGGGACAGCGGTGCAATCGGTGGGGCAATCGGGTCCCGCAAGCAGCAATCACCAGCAGCAGCAGGAGAGCAGGTGGCTGGGGGAAAGGAGGGAGTACTCAGCTAGCAGTCTGCTGCTGGCAATCGCTAGGGACCCTACCAGTGCAAGAATTTCATGCACTGGGCCTCTAGTGTTGAGTAAGAGTGGTGAAATTAGACATACTTATCTTGTTCCTATTCTTAGAGAGGATGCTTTTAGTTTTTGCCCTTTGAAAATGATATTGGCTGTAAGTTTGTCATGTGTGGTCTTTATTATGTTGAGGTATGAACTCTCTATTTCCACTTTTCTGATAGTCTTTATCAAAACAGGGTTTTGGATTTTGTTAAATGCCCCTTTTTCTGCATCTATTGATATGATCATGTGGTTTTTTTGTCTTTCAGTTTGTTTATGTGACATGTCACATTTATTGATTTGTGAATATTGTACCAGCATTATATCCCTGGAATAAATCCCACTAGGTCTGGTGTATGATATTTTTAATGTATTATTGGACCTGATTTGCTAGTATTTTGGTGAGGATTTTAGCATCTATACTTATCAAAGAAGTTGGCTTGTAATTATCTTTCTTTGTAGCTTATTTATCTGCTTTTGTAGTTAGGATAATGCTAGTCTCATAAAAAGAGCTTGGAAGTGTTCCTTCCTCTTGGATTTTTTAAAAATATAGTTTGAGGAAGGTAGTGTTAGTTCCATTTTTGCATGTTTGATAAAACTCCCTTGTAAAGCCATCTGGACCAGAGGTTTTGTTTGCTAGGAGGTTGTTGTTGTTGTTTTATTACTGCTTCAATTTCATCCATTGTTATTTCTGATTCTTCCTGATTCAGTTTTGGAAGATCATATTTTCCTAAGAATTTGTCCATTTAATTCTTGTCCAGCTTGTTGGCACATATTTATTCATAGTATTTTCTTACAATCCTTTGTATTTCTGTGGAGTCAGTTTTTACTTCACCACATTCATTTATGGTTTTATTTATTTGGGTCCTCTCTCTTTGTTTCTTGGTGATTCTCCCTAGAGGTTCATCAATCTTGTTTATCTTTTCAAAGAATCAGCTTTTGGATTTATAGATCTTTTATAGAAATTTTAAAAGTCCTTTCAGAAATAAACATTAAACTAGAGAAACAATTAATGAAAGTAATTATAATAGATACTATTTTTTAAATATGGCAACCAGAAAAATTTTTAATTAAAAGAAAATGAAAAAAAATGTGAAAATGTGACAAATACAGAAGATATACAAAGAAGATCCAAATATATGAAATAAGATGCCAAAGAAAGGAAAGAATAAAACAATAAGATCATAGAACAAATACTAAGGTCTATAAGACAATTTTTTGAAAGATAAAAATGTCTTAATTTTTTGGTTCAAAACCTTAGAATGTTGATACAAAATAACCAATGTGAGGACATTAATTTTTTTAAAAAGTTGAATTTAAAGAAAAAACACTTTTGTTTATTCATATAAAAAGTAATTTATATGGAAAAGAAAATTAGATTATTATCTAAATTTTTGACAAAAGACTAGAGTAAGTTATTTAAAATACTGAAGGAAAGACGATGTAAGCTAAGAATGTTTTATTTAGCAAAACCGACTTTCAAGTTTAAAGACTGTAGATGAACTATCATTAGCATACAAGAATTTGAAATATATTCTTTTCATGAGCCCTTCTTGAGCAGTATACATAGAGTAAGCTTCAGGCAAATAAAATTAGTTTAAGAGATATTAGAGCTAATAGTGAGCATTACATATATATTTATATGTAGACTAAAAATTAAATGAGAAGAGAATATAATATTTTTTCTCTAATAATGTGGATGTAATAATGAAATACAGTAATAAAAGATCACCTAAAAATGTTTTATAAATATTCAGTAATCATATTTTTGTTGATAATATTGGTATTATTATTCTGAAAATGTTGTACATGTTCATTTCCCAATGTCCTTGAGAACTAGGATTCTTCATATGGGAAAAGGTAATGCAGATTTAATGTTAAAAAAAATACTTTCAGAGAAAGCATTGTACTCTTGAGTGTGATATGGAAGTATTTTGCATTGAAATATAATTTCTCCTAGCTATATCCATTGAAATGGCTTAGAAACAGCAATAAACCCAGTGGCAAAAAATATACCAAGCACACAGATTCTGTTCCTGAAATACTATCTCTCACTAAAAAATACCAGGACTTCCTGAAGAATTAATTATTCTAAGTTTGGGGCAGGAAATGTGAAGATAAACCTAGAACATCTTCTCATAACAAAGAATTCATCAACTACTAGAGTTGTGACTAAAGGACTCAGAAGAAAATTCAAAGAGGTTCACACTGATTAAAAATGTTACAATTCAAACTTTCAAGTACAGGGTGGGCAAAAGTAGCTAATAATAATAAGTAATGCAATAATTAAAAATAAATCCTATCTAATAAAATAGTAATATGCAAATTAGGTGTCACTCCCTGACAAAGATGGCCACCCCCATGGACACAAGATGGTGGCGCCCAGTCCGGCTCAGCCCAGCCACTGAAGTGCTCAGGCCTGTTAGCCAGGCGAGTGGTGGAAAGGTGGGGGCCCCAAGGGGTGGAATAGGCAATCAGAGGGAGTTGGGGTTCCCCTGCCCAGGCCAAAGGCCTTTGCCAGAGGTCTCAGGCATATGCAAGGGTGGAGCCGGTGATCAGAGGAGGCAGGGGCAGAGGCCTGGGCCAGAGACCTCAGGCCTGGGCAGGACAAGGCCAGAGATCGCAGGGGCCTGGGCTCCACAGAACCAGTGATTGGAGGGGCAGGGATGGAGCCTAGGATCACAGGGGTCTGGGCACCAGTAAAGCAGGCAAAGCAGGGGTCTGGGGATCCCCTGCCTAGGCCTGCAGCCTTGGTCAGAGGCTCCCAGTGGGGCAAGGGCAGAGCCGGCGATGGCAGGGGACAGGATCAGAGCTGGTGATCACAGAGGCCTGGGCTCTGTGAAGCTGGCAATCAGAGGAGTTTGGGGGTCCCCTCTTCAAGCCTACAGCCTCAGCCAGAGCTTACAGGCTTGGGCAGGGAGGGGTGGAGCTGGGATTGGAGGGGCAGGGATGAAGCCGGTGATCGGAGTGAACTACAGAGGAAACACCTTTCCTGACTGCTCATTGGCTAAGCTCTCTGTATGCCACTGGTAATATTCTTAGTAACTTGGGTAATAAGAAGCCTTAAAGGTGATCTAGGGTTTTTCCACCACACTCCTGGAGAAAAAAAATGAAGGTCCACTGCTAGAGGGCTAAGAAATGTCATATCCTGCCCTAGCCAGCTTGGCTCAGTGCATAATGCCTCATCCTGCTGACTGAAGGGTGTGGGTTCAATTCTGACCAAGGGCATGTCCCTAGGTTGCAGGCTCCTCCTGGCCAGGGCCCAGGTCAAGGCATATGCAGGAGGCAACCATCTCACTCTGATGTTTCTTTCTGTTTTTCCCTTCTCTTCCACATTCTCTAAAAATCAATGGTAACATATCCTCAGGTGAGGATAAAAAAAAAAAAAAAAACAGAAAGAAAGAAATGTCATATCCTATGAAAGACACATCTTGAAAATGCCTAAAGAAGGTTGTAATTTTTTCGTGGTGAAGAGACTGGAGTCCATGTTGAAGACACCTGGGTGGCTGCAGTGATTGGCAGTGGCTGCAGCAGTGGGGTGATTTGGGTGGTGGCTTCCCCTGATTAGCCTGGGGGCCTCCCACAAAGAGGATCAAGGAGCGGACCTAAGCCGTAAGTAGGAGATCCCCTGAGGGCTCCCAATACGTGAGAGGGGGCAGGCTGGGCTGAGGAATCCCCCCTCCCAGTGCACAAATTTTGTGCACCGGGCCCCTAGTAATAATATAAGAATAAACCATTTTGTGTGCTCACAGCTGTAAATCTACTTTTGCCAATCTCTGTATAGTCTATAATAATAAAAGCATAATATTCTAATTAGACCAGACAGCTGAATGACCTTCTGGATGTCATTCTGGACATCCTTCCAGATGACCTTCACAACAAAGCTGCAGCAATGGGGGCTGAGAATTCATCAACTATTTAGGGGAGAACAGGCAGGCAGGCAGAGTGGTTAGGGGTGATCAGGCAGGCAGGCAGAGTGGTTAAGGGTGATCAGGAAGCAGGTGAGTGGTTAGAAGCCAGTGGTCCTGGATTGCAAGGGGGATGTCTGACTGCTGGTTTAGGCCCAATGCAGGATCAGGCTAAATCTGCAGTTGGACATCCCCAGGGGGGTTCTGTATTGTGAGAGTGTGCAGGCTAGGCTGAGGGATTCCACCATGCACAAATTTAGTGCACTGGTCCTCTGGAATTACTATAACAGACTACAAACCTGGTACATGAATTTGTACACCAGTTGGGTACCTTAGCCTGGTCTGTGAGATTGGGCCAAAACCAGCTCTCCAACATCCCCCAAGGAGTCCCAGACTGTGAGAGGGTGCAGGCCAGACTCAGGGACTCCACCCACCAGGGCCGGGGAGGGGCACAGGAGGTTGGCCAGCTGGGGAGGGATTGCAGGAGGCCTCCAGGGTATGTCTAGCTCATCTTGCTCAGTCCCAACCGGCTGGACCACAACAGCAAGCTATCTTGCTGATACTGGTCGGAGTATCTCACTCCTGGTGGTCAGTGCACGTCATAGCAAGCAGTTGAACGACCTTAGCATATCATTAGCATATTATACTTTGGTTGGTTGAATGGCTGACCAGATGACTGGACACTTAGCATATTAGGCTTTTATTATGTAGAATAGAAACTCATCAAGTGTTTAAATATATAATTTAGATTTAAATAAAAAAACAAGAAGTTCATAAGTAGCTTAAAAATCTATTTACTCTGAGCATTTAAGGAAACAAATTTTATAATTTGAAAATTGCCGAATAGGGGAGTGAAATAAAGTATTTATTCTACATTACCAATATGAACTGTTACATTGGGTGACTAAATGGTTGGGGATGGGAGTAGGCAAAGTCTCTGTAGAAATACTAGAGGTCCAGTGCATGAAATTCATGCATGGAGAGGGTTTCCTCAGCCCAGCCTGCACCCTCTCCAATCTGGGATCCCTTGGGGGATGTTGGAGACCTGGTTTTGGCTCAATAGTACAGGCCAGCCGATCGCGCCTAATGGCCTCTGCCCCCACCACCAGGGCTTTGTCCAGAAGGAAGTCAGATCATTCCTGTGGGATCAGGCTTAAACCAGCAGTCAGACATCCCTCTTGCAATCCAGGATGACTGGCTCCTAACCACTTGCCTGCCTGCCTGATCACCCCTAATTGCCCTTCCCTACCGGCCTGATCTCACCCCTAACAGCCTTCTCCTGCTGGACTGATCTCACTCCCAACTGCCCTCTCCTGCTGGCCTGATCATCCCAGAAGGCTCTGCCTCTGCCACCACCACCATGGCTTTATCCGGAAGGAAGTTGGATGTCTGGAAGATGGCTGGTCAACTGGTCTAATTAGAGTATTACCCTTTTATTAGTATAGGTAGATTATACACGATAGAATTGCTTAAATTTTGGGGGGAAGCCTTTTTCAGCAGGAGGAGATGCTCTTGGCAGACAAAAACACATAATTCCTATACCTGGACTGATAGCCAGCTATATGCACTATGCTGCCAAACCAGTCATTAAAAAATTGAATCACTTTCTTACACCTTACACAAAACAGCTGTTGCCCTTAAAACCTCTACTCAGCCCCCACCTTAGGTTCTGCCTTTGAAGTTCACCCAGAGCAGGTTCTGATTGGTCAGTTTCTATGCCAGTCAGAGTCAAAAGCTCTGCCTTCCAGGAAGCCATTGGCTCCTCTGCAATTCATTCAGATTTGGTTCTGATTGGTAGGTTTCTATGCCAGTCAACATCTCTGGACCTATCTCTGGGTCTGATCATAGAGACAGGGCTGATAAAAAGTCATCACAAGTTGCTGACTAGCGGACTGAACTGCTGACTCTGGGAGAGAGAGAGGCTTGGCTGCTGGCGAGTCCCAGAGAGAGAAGCAGGGTCTGATCACCCTGTTTCTCTAATCACCCTGCTTTTCTCTCTGGACCTCGCCAGCAGCCACTGCCGCTGCTGATTAGCCACCCCCCCCTCTCTCTCTCTCTTTTTCTCTCTCTCTCTCTCCATCTGAGAGGTCAGCAGTTCAGCTTACTGGCCTGCTGTGCATGCAGCCTGGCATTCAGTCAGCCTTTGGTCATTTTGGATGTTATAATCCTGGCTCTTTATATATATATAGATTATACCTTAAAAGCAAAGAAGGAATGATAGAATATCACTGTGCACCCAATAATAAACTTAACATCAATAGCAGCTAATATCTGGAAGAGTGGTGACTATATTATTGAAAAACATAATGCCTCCCAAAATGTAGTCTGAGTATATATTCCAAAGTAATTGAAATCACGACCTCAAAGGGATTTTAGCACTTCCCACATTTACTGTAGCATTATTCACAATTGCTAAGATACTGAAATGACCTAAATGATGTCGATCAACAGATGAAAGGATAAGTAAAATGTGATATATATATATGCACAAACACACACACAATGGGATATATTCAGCCTTTAAAAAGAAGAAAATCCTGTCAATGTGACAACATACATGGATTTGAAAGGGATTATGCTCAATAAAATTAGCCAGTCATAGAAGGACAAATAATGCATGATTCCACTGACACGAGATATTCAAAATATTCAGGCTCATAGAAAGGAGCAGACTGATGATTTCAAGGGCTGAAGAATGGAGGAAATGGGGAGTTGCTTTTTAATGGGTATAAAGTTTCAATTATAGAAGTTGACTGAGTTCTAGAGATCTGTTGTTCAACATTGTGTCTATAGCTCACTATACTGTATTGTGCACTTAAAGATTTGTTGAGTGTAGATCTCAAGTGTTCTTACCATAATAATAATTATAAAAAATAGATTATTAATCCTGGTTTCCCAGGGCCTGAGTCATTGAATTCCTTTCTCCCAAGTGGCCTTGAATATGGTCATGCAGAGGTTCTTAGGTAAAGCGAAAATGATGTGTGCCTCCTCCCTCCAAGACACTCTTGAGTTAGCTCCTTGCAGCATCACCCAATCTGCTCACCCAGACTTGAGACAGGGTACAAATTAAAGATGGTGTTTCTTTAAGTGTCAGAAAGGTCAGGTTGTGCAGAAGCAGATTTGTTTCCCAGCTTCACTTTAGGTTTCAGCCCAGGATCAAGGGTTATCCTCTTCCTTCTCTCTGCCAGGAGGTAAGAAATCTAGAAAGAGTTTCAGGCTACACATCTCCCATTGACTTGCTTCTTATGTCCCAGAAATATTAATAATGTCTCTCTATTAGAATATGTAAAACAGAAATATTAATAATGTCTCTCTATTAGAATATGTAAAAATACTAGAGCCTCTATTCTTGGAGTAAGGTGTCTTCACAGGCTTAACCGTTAAAAAATTTGGCAGAGTATACATACCCCAAACTCAGCTTAATAAATAATGTCCCTTGTCTTAGTAGAAACTGAAGATTATATATACATATATATATGGAAAATCAAATTAGTCCCTGGTGCAGGTAAAGTGTGTTTGAGAACACTTCAGTAGGAAGAACATTACTCATTGTGACAAACCTTCTTCTACCTGAGGAGTGATAATGCAGCTGTTATTACTGTTTAGAATTTAGTCAAAATCTGCTAAACAGAAATTGTTATTCAAGAATTTAACAAATTCAAAATAATGAAGCATACTAATAGACCAAATGGTCCACAGTCAATGCAATCTTCCTCAGAGAACTTGCATTGTTTTTTTTTTTTGTTTTGTGTTTTTTTTGTTGTTGTTGTTGTTGCTTGCGTTAGGTGATATATTGGGGTAATGAAATTTTTAGTATGTGGTTTTCAATTTTAAGAATATTGTTCTTTGAATTTGTGGGATTCTGTACTCACTTGATAGAACCTGAGAGAATCAGGAAGAGAATTTATAAATGTTAAGCCCTTCCTGGTATGATGTAAATTTAAATAAAGTTACAGGGAGTCATTTTTAGTTAACAAACGACATAAAGGAAAGTTTCATTTTCCATTTCCCTTCAATATTTATTGTTCTAACCTTGCAAAAATCCAGAATGAGAAGAGATAGCAATTAAACTTAATCTTCATTAAAACTGGCAGTGAGGCTAAACATCACTTCTTTTATGTATAGGGGGAGGAAAAATGTGCTTATATGTTTGTGTAAAATGTATACTAAAGAAGAAAAGTGTAAACATACACAAAATGAGGATAGCGATAGTGAACATTTGTTTATAGTCAGGAACTTCTAAATTAGCACTATCACTAATGAATATTTAATGATTACAGAGACACATACACTGTTTAAATGTTTTTATTTTGGTTTAAATTTTAAACTAAAATTTCAAATACTTTAAAATAAGAAATCTTCTTCAAGGAGCTTCCAATCACATCAGCAGAAAATATTGTTATGTGCATTTATGAAACACCGTTAGCATTTTCAAAGCATTTTTCAACTTATGCAATGTTATTTTCTATAACTTTCTGGCAGATAAGTAAAACCACTTTGTCCTTCATGGTACAGAGGCATGTAAAAGAAAAGAGAGAACATACTAGTGTCATTAAGGTACCAGTATTTTTACAAGCTGTATATTGAAGCTATTTTAATTTTAAAAACTAACTTGTAAAGTAGTTGATATTATTCTGATTTTCATTCTGAGGCTAAAAAATCTGAAATTATTTCCCCAATCTCACACAGGCAATGTGTTACAATTGAGATTTAAAACCTAAGTCTGACTGATTTTTAAATCTACTGTATCAGGCTTTTGATGTTGAATATTAAATCACATATCACAGAGAGTCAAATTATTTAGTTGAATATCCACTAAAAAAATGCAGATTTCCTGAATCTGAATTTCATAGAAAGGTAAAAAAAATACAATATAATACAATGTTTAGGCAAATTATATGTTTTATATTTAACCTACAGTAACTGCCAACTAGCAAAGAAATTCATTTGTAATTATGAAAAGCTATAAGATTTTGAGTGGTTTCATATCTGAGTTGTAAAAAATAAGTGAAGGAAAATAATCAAAAGTCATGGGAGGGCTATTACAACTTCAATTTTACTTATTTCTAAAATAGTGTTCCTCGAACTGTGGTGCACATCAGAATCATCTGGAAGCTTGCTAAAAGTATAAATGCTACAAATCAACTTGCAGAAATTTAATTCAAACTATCATTTCCCAAGTGGTAATCTGAGAAACCAAAATATGATCTGGGAAAACAGGATTCTATAGACAAGTGTGGGAAATGGTATTTTATGTAAATGTCATAAGTTGACCTTATATACATACTGTACTAAAAAGCATCAAATTTGTTCATTCACAAGAGGGGCTTAGTATAGGAGACAGAGTCCTAGGAATAAGGTAAGCTTATTCCTGGAGGATTCCCAGAGGCTTTAGGTTCTCTGAGCTCTGGAAAAAAAGAAAAACCTGTGACCAGCATAGTAAAACAAGATCAGAGACTGACAGAAATTCGTTTGTGCATCAGATCCAAAGCCAGAAGCAAAAATGAAGGCTGGATCAAGAGATGGAAAGAGGGGAGGAGGTGGGCATAAGGCAGCGGTTCTCAACCTGTGGGTCCTGACCCCTTTGGGAGTTGAATGACCCTTTCACAGGGGTCATCTAAATACATCCTGCATATCAGGTATTTACATTATGATTCATAACAGTAGCAAAATTACAGTTATGAAGTAGCAATGAAAATAATTTTATGGTTGGGGTCACCACAACATGAGGAACTATATTAAAGGATCACACCTTTAGGAAGGTTGAGAACCACTGGATAAGGTATAGGAAGCTGAATGGTCTGGGCTCTTGAGCCAAGAAATTGATTTTAAATGCTTTAATGTGTTTGCATGCTACATCCTGATGAGTGTAGTAGAAATTCAAGTGGGGTCATCTGTAATCTACAGTCCAGATACTATATATACTCCAAGGTCTGGCTCAGAGTTCTCTCATGGGAAGCCTTCCCTGAATATCCTAACCACCTCTTCCCAGGGATCTCCTGTTTTTAAACAGTCTTCACATTAACTTTTTCAACTTTTTCTTTCTTTCTTGATTGTACATTGTCTGTTATTGGTCAACAATTCTTTTAGGTGCCCTTTACTTGCCAATTATACTGTACATTTTTTGAGGGTAGAAATCATGTCTTACACTTCACAGTGACTCTATAACACCTACTATGATGATAGCAGTTGTTTTAGTTATGAAGTGATGTTTAATAAACCACTTCAACACTTAGTACCTTGCAGTGAGAGAAAGACAATTACTCATGTTAAATCTAATGAACAAAATAAACTAACAAACAAAATAGAGACAGACTCATAGATAGAGAGCAAACTGACAGCTGTCAGGAGGGAGGGCTGAGGGCCTGGGATGGTGTGGGGGGATTGAAGAAAAAAGGGAGAGAAAACTCATGGAAATAGGCAACAGTGTGGTGAATGGGTGGGAGAAGAGTGGGCGGAGGGAGTTGGAGAAGGGTTAAGGAGGTATAAAGGGTGAGGGCAGAGACTTGACTTGAGGTAGTGAACACACAATACAGTGTACACTATTACAGAATTGTGCACCTGAAACCTGTATAATTTTGTTAACCAGTGTCACTCCAATAAATTCATTAAAAAGGAAAAAAAATCTTAGTGGCTGAAAGTATCAACTATTTATTTCACATGGTTCTATGTCTGTGTGTTGACTGGTTTTTTTCCTGGAACTCTGGAGCAACTCACATGACCAAAATGTGTTCAATCACAGGTTTGCAGTTGGTGCTGGCAAGGCCAGCACATTGGCACATGCATGTGTAATCAGAAGGGCCCCAGACTTGAAGATTTTCTTTCCATTTGTATTTGGTAAGTGAAGAAGGAAGGGACAATGGAGTATGTGTGTGCTGGTGAGTTGGAGCCTTGGCTCATGCACAGTCTCAGCTCTCAAAATCTCCCACCACTCCAGAACAGCTTCTTATCTGCCTGGAAGTTCCCGCTCCTTGGATACTTGGGCCCCACTCTGTTCCCTCTCTCCACACCTGCCCCATGACCAGTGCTACTTTCTGTCCTGTCACATCAGTAAGTGACATGGAAGGCCATGGTTCTGCTGTTGCCCTCTACTCCTAGCAAAAGCCTGGGGGCAGAATTCGGGAAGTTCAAGGTCAGGAGCACAAAGAATTTTGGAGCATGCAGCATCTTCAGGTGCTGCAGGGGGGATTCCATTCCACCTGGGATGGAAAGATCATGGCAGGTTCAGTAGACAACTCTTAACTATGGCCAGTCCAGATTCTGAGTATATCCTGCTGTGACAGAGATTGCAGTCCCTTGGGAATATTCATCTATTGTTCACTGGGGCTTATGAGGTTCAGACCAAGCTATTCTGAAACATGGCACCTTGGCACATTAAATTTCTTTAAACTGAAGGACTTTTAAAAAACAGCAGAAATAGGAAGTCACTCTGACCTACCTCTCCTCATCCTTCTTCTCTGAAACAGGTTTTAAAACTCCTTTGTGAAGACAACCTCCTTGTACCCAGAGAAAGACATTCTCATCACCAGAGACAGAATTTTTGGGCTAAGAAATCTGTACAAACCAACCTTGTTAAACTAACCCTTATCTTCTTACTTACTCCTTCACCATTTGCAATCTCTAGCCTAAACCCTTTGTCTTGTCAATTTTTCACAAATGTATTTTTTTATATGTTTAAGAAGTATAAAAGCTTCCGGTTCTGGTCACTTTTCAAATATTCATTCTCTTGTGACAGCTATTATGTACATATAAAAAATTAATAAAATGCCTGCTGTTCATCTGTCTTTGTCACCTTAATTTTCAAACTCATCCAGGAAACCTAAGATGATGGGGAAAAAAGACATTTTTCTCCTTCCCTACAAGGCATTGAACCTAAGGAAAAGGAGGTTGGCTTTTTAAAAATACTGGCTTGGGTCCATACTCTTACTTTTCCTTAGACCCTGCAAATTACATAGCTGACACTAGGTGCTGGTCCCCTTCTGAAACTTAGCTGAGCAGTTCCCTGAAAGTGGGAAAGTTTTTGTCTCCTCCATATAAACCTTCTTACGTTATGGGTTCCAAGAGTTCTAAGGAACCAAATCTCCAGCAGAAACTGTAGATTTCTTAAGGATCTTACTGGTAAGTTACACGGCATCACTTTTGCCACATTTTATTTATCAAATAGTCACAGAATCACCCCAGAATCCTGGAAAAAAGAAATAAACCCTACCTCTTGAGGATTAGTGGGAAAAAATTACTGGCAGAAGAGTATCTGGGATGGGAGAGACTGTTAGACACTCAGTCAGCCATTCAGCTGAAGCAACAAAGAGTATAATAGTTAAGAACATAACCTTTAGAGTTAGGCAGGGGTTCAAATCTCTGCTCCATAATTGATTAACAACTAAACTTACTTAGTTTATCTGAGATTTAGTTTCCTCATCTATAAAATAAAGGATTCTATAATAATATGTGCTTGGTACATACACAATGTTCAACATATAATAGCTATTATCACAATGGAGTCACAAAAGACCTTCTGATGGGAAGGATAGAAGTTTCTACTGACAGGAAAAGGAAACTAAAAGACAAAACAAAACAAAACAAAAAAGCTTTTATAATTGCCAATTCATTATTTATTCCTTTGGCTAATATGTTTAATGATGCTTGAATGTTAAGTCCAATTATTTATTGAAGGGTGAGTTCACTCTTATATACCTGAGAAGTACTCATATTATTTGAAAGCCCAAATAATTCTGGTGGAGGCAATATTTTAGTATGAAGCTTTTTTCCAAACTTGATCAATGGTTAATTCTAATAGAGGGAGAGAAAACATGAAAATACTTAGCTTCCTTCTCAGTAGTTTGAACCCCGTTGAAGGGAAAAAGGAGAGAGACTGGACACTTGAAGATCTATCTCTCTTCCTAAACAAATATGATGATGAAAAGTAGGTATTAGGTGACTGATCTCTAATTTAGTTTTCAGTAGTGCAGCAGAAATCCCCTCAACAAATGTTAAAGAAATCTGATGTTTTATTACCATCTATTTATTTTCTGACATGCTATAAAATCAAACAATTGTTGCTAAATCTGATAATCTCTGACCTTTAGTTTCTGCGCAAGCACTTCTCACTTAAAATAATTAAATTACATATATAATATATACTCAATGAACAAAAACTCTTTCTCCTCTAAGACTAAAATTTTATTACTACTTTCATTTGGGTAAAAATAATCACTGCGATGATAATAAGATTAACATAACCTCTCTGGAAATCTGTCATCCTTATAACTGGACACCAACCAGTGAAGAAAAGGTGAAGAGAGACACTCTTGGCTGAATTAATGGAAACATTATGCAACATTGGAGAATAATAAAGTAGAATTAAGATTGAAAGTGACCTGAGACTTTAAATATTAGACTACGTAATGGGACATGAAGACCACATGAAGGTCAGCAGCTTCGATGTGACCTCCTGGTTATCATATATAGGTTAAAAAGGATTACAAACCTCATTAAATGTGTGCAACTTATCATTTGTGAAATGGAAAATGTTGCTCAATTTGCATTAAAATGAAATAGGATTTTTCATGCACTAAATTAACAAAAATTTCTACAAGGTAATAATCAATAGTTGCATGTATGGTAAGGGAGGTAATTAGCCCACAATATAACAAGTAGCTCAGGAAAGTTTATACCTTGTATCTATCAATTATCCTTTTAAAAATTATCTTTTAAAAAATTAAAGCTTTGAAACATAAATTGTTTTTTAAGTTTATTACAGCAAGATTTATATACACAGCAAGGATTTTATGTTGAAAGGATAAAGCCAATGTAACCTGCAAAGTTTTGGGAACAGTATTAGTACCCAACAATAGGAGAAAGGTTTAATTATAGCACATCCCAGGAACAAAATATACTGTTACTTAAACTAGGTTTTATTAAGACATTTAATGGCATAGGAAAAATTCTAAAAAAATGATATCAGACTTTTTAAAAGGCAGATGTGAAATTATAGAGCATTACTTTTTAAACTAAGTTTCTTAAATTAAACAAGTGGACATGGGAGAGGCATGGAGGTTAGTTGGCGGAGAGTATGTAGATCCCTCCAGACAAATTCCCACTCTAGGAACTCTTTGTAAAGTGAATTAGCTCCAAAGATAGAAACATTGGAGGCCAGAGCCACCTCTGAAGCATAAAACAGCTGCAGCACCTCTATAGTTGCTGGTTGATTTGGATTAAGAGCTACTCATGAAGTAAAGAGTCAGGGCTTTGGACAGCAATACAGCTAGAAGGAGTGTTATAATCAGGGGGCCTCTACAAGGACTGTTGCCAAGGACACTGTGAAGTACCAAGTCTCTAAAAAAAAATAGCCAACTGTGAGTGTTGTATTTAATCATCTTTCTGTTAGAAGTTCTGTTTCGTAATGCTCATTTATAGGCACTATATAATCTAATAAAAGAGTAATATGCAAATTTGCCATCACTCCAATACATGCAAGCCACGCCCCAAGTCAAGCCACACACCCCAGCCAATCAGAGTGGCTGTATGCAAATTAATTCAGCCAAGATGGAGGCTGGCCGCCATGGAGCTAGAGCAAACATGAGGCTTCTGTTGCAACTGCCTGCCTAGGCTGGCTGAGCCTCTGCTCAAGGCAACAATGTTTCAATTATAGAAGATAAATATACCCCAGAACCTGATTCCAACCAGCCTTGCTGGGACATTGGGTCAATGGGAGCTGTGGGCAGCCTGAAAATGGCCCTTAGCCCCTCACCTAGGCTGGCCAGCTACCCCAGTAGGGACCTGAACCCTGAAGGGACTGTGGGAAGCCTGAAAACAGCCCTCAGCCCCTCACCCAGGCTGGTCAGGCAGGCCAGCAGGTGGACATCCCCCGAAGGGTCCCAGACTGCGAAAGGGCACAAGCCAGGCTGAGGGACTCCCTTGAGTGCACAAATTTTTGTGCACTGGGCCCCTAGTACTAAATATAAATGGACACAGACAACAGGAGGGTGAGGCCATTAAGGGGAGGATAAGGGGGGTAATAATATGTAATAACTTAATAAATAAATTAAATTTTAAAAAACAAACAAAAAATGACCCAGCTGGTGTGGCTCAGGGATTGAGCAATGACCTATGAACCAGGAGGTCACAGGTTGATTCTTGGTCAGAGCACATGCCCAGATTGTGGGCTCAATTCTTAGTGGAGGGTATGCAAGAGGCAGCCAAGTGATTTTATCATCATTTATATTTCTATCCCTCTTTCTTCTTCTTCTCTGAAATCAGTAAAAATACGTTTTAAAAGAATGACTTAGTAGTACCTGAATAAAAGGTCAATGGATTTTATAAAATGATCCCAGACTTCCTGACAGTATAATGTATTCTCCTGGAATATTAACACTGCACTTAAAATCCAAAATGAGTGTTGAATATTGACTATGAGAAGTTAAACATCATTATAATCAACACTAGGGGCTCAGTGCACAAAATTAGTGCTCTAGGGGTAAGGGGGGGTGGTTCCTCAGCCCAGCCTTCCCCCCTCTCACATATTGGGAGCCTTCAGGGGGTGTCCTACTGACGGCTTAGGCCCACTCCCTGGCCTCCATTTGTGGGAGGCAACCAAGCTAATCAGAGGAAGTCACCAGCCCCATCACCCCACTGCTGCAGCCACTGCCAGTCACTGCAGCAACCAAGGTGTTTTCATCAATACAGACTCAAGTCCCTTCACCATGAAAAAATCACAACTTTCTTTAGGCATTTTCAAGATGTGTCTTTCATAGGATATGACATTTCTTTCTTTCTTTCTTTCTTTCTTTTTTTATCCTCACCTGAGGATATGTTTCCATTGATTTTTTGAGAATGTGGAAGAGAAGGGAAAAACAGAGGGAAACATCAAAGTGAGAGGAACACTTTGATTGGTTGCCTCCTGCATATGCCCTGACCTTGGCCCCAGGCCAAGGAGGAGCCTGCAACCTAGGGACATGCCCTTGGTCAGATTGAACCCACACCCTGCAGTCAGCAGGGTGAGGCATTATGCACTGAGCCAAACTGGCTAGGGCAGGATATGATACTTCTTAGCCCTCCAGCAGTGAACCTTCATTTATTTTCTCCAGGAGTGTGGTGGAAAAACCCTAGATCACCTTTTTGGATTCTTATTACCCAAGTTACTAAGAATATTACCAGTGGCATACAGAGAGCTTAGCCAATGAGCGGTCAGAAAAGGTGTTTCCTCTGTAGTTCACTCCAATCACTGGCTTCATCCCTGCCCCTCCAATCCCAGCTCCACCCCTGCCCTGTGACCTCTGGACACGGCTACAGGCCTGGGAAGGGTTCACCCAGACCCCTGTGATCACTGGCTCTGCCCCTGCCTAGGCCTGCAAGCCCCTCTGATCACCAGCTTCACAGAGCCCAGGCCTCTGTGATCACCGGCTCTGATCCTGCCCCCTGCCATTGCTGGCTCTGCCCTTGCCCCACTGACAGTTTCTGGCCAAGTCTGCAGGCCTGATCAAGGGACCCCCAGACCTCTGCTTTGCTGGCTCCACGGGTGCCCAGACCCCTGTGATTGCAGGCTCCACCCCTGCCCCTCCGATCTCTGGCTCTGCGGAACCCAGGCCCCTGTGATCTCTGGCCTTGCCCTGCCTAGGCCTGAGGCCTCTGGCCCTGGCCTTCTGCCTGGGTAGGGCACCCTCATACTCCTCTGATCAGCAGCTCTGCCCTTGCCCCCTCTGATCACTGGATCTGCCCTTGCCCATGCCTGAGGCCTCTGGTGAAGGCCTCTGGCCTGGGCAGGGGACCCCCAGCCCCCTCTCATCACGTGTTTCACCCTTTAGGTCCCCCGCCTCCCCTGCCACCTGCTTGGCTAACAGGCTTTACCACTTCAGTGGCGGGGCTGAGCCAGACTGGGCGCCGCCATCTTGTGGCTATGGGGAAAGCCATCTTTGTGATGGAGTGATGCCTAATTTGCATATTACTCTTTTATTAGATAGGATGTTAATCTGATGTTTTTCAATGCCTGTTATGAACTATTAAATAAGACAATAGGATGACAATTAATCTAAAAGAAACAGAGATCTGAAGACAAGCCTAATAAACAAGAACTTATAGAGGAGGCCACATTGAGACTTGTAGAAGGTGCAGAGGCATGAGAGAGCTAGCCAGGTATTCACAGGCAGCAGCTGAAGTTCCAAAGGAATATATCAATGTGGGGGTTTTCCCCCTGAGAAATGTGGCATCTAAATCACAAGCCAGGCTCCCCAGCCTAGAGCACTGAAACCAGGAAAAGTGTCCACATAATATATGACTATGAAAAGCAGCAGTGTTTCTATCCTCCAAGGGCAGACAGACAGAAACACAGGCCACACAAGATTTTGTTTGTAGCCGCTCATTGTGTGCTATTGCTACAGCAGAGGGAGGGCAGACTAGAGCTGCACAAGGAGAGTCTGGGTTCGGTGGGTCTGGGGAAAGTGTCAGGATTCCTGAGCTGAGTCACTCTCTATACTGCAGAAGCCATCATTCCCAGGCAGAGCATTCCCTCCATGAAGTATCAGCCTGGGGGAAGCAATAGACCTACCAAGTGGAAACCCTCTTGCCCCACCATGTGGAGCTTATACCATGCTGTTAAATAAGCCTGAGGCTATATAAGAGACTGATAGATAGGCTACAGAGAAGGATCTCTCAGTGCTTTTAGACTTTTGCTGACCTGTGCTTGGCCCTGGTGCTAGTAAAAGCATGCATTGGCGCACAGCGTGGTCCTTTTCACATTCATACAAGCTTAGTACAGAAAGCCACAGGCTGTGGATTGCTGATAGCACCAAACAGGCTGACCAGGGCCAATCACAGACAGCATCTGACATTGGCCTGCACCAGAGTCCTTTAGAAGAGGCCCCAAATCAGTTAACACAGTGGCCAGCTTCAGACAAAAACATAGCAGGATCCAATAAGCCTCACAAGAAGCAAATCCCTGGGGGTAGGGGAGATATCAGCAGGCAGCAAACCCTGCTGAGGTGAATACTGCTTCATGTGATTAGCACCTTCACAGCAGCTTGCATACTGTAATGAGAGTTGAGCCTCACTATCAGTCAGCCTGAGAATGGATCCCATGCATGAACAGACCAATAACAAACAAGATTAAATTACAATAGGCGTGCCCACAAAATGTACACGAAAGACATTATTAGAGCATCCAGTTGTGGACCATCAGGCCAGAAAGGGGGGGGGGGCTGTTGGGGGGGTGACCAGGCTGGCAGGGAAGGGCAGTTGGGGGAGATCGGGCCAGCAAGAGAACAGTTAGGCATCAATAAGACTGGCAGGGGAGTGGTTATGGGGTGATCAGGCTGGCAGGCAGAAGTGATTAGGGGCAATCAGGCAGAAAGGCAAGGAAGTGGTTGGGAGCCAGCAGTCCCAGATTGTGAGAGGGATGTCCAACTTCCGGTTTAGGCCCAATCCCTGTGGGCAATTAGCATATTTCCTTCTTATTAACAGGGCTGAGGGACAACCCCCCCCAGTGCATGAATTTTGTGCACTGGGCCACTCTCTAGTGGTGAAATACAATTTATGAACACAGCATTTTTGCCACAAAAACTTCAAAACTCTAATGAACATGTCACCTGGATTTTATGTTGAAAAATGAGGCCACTGCAATGTAAATAACCATCTTTATTTCTAAGGGGCATTGGCTGGAAGATGACTTATAGAATAACACATGCAAATTACATGTATTCCCTGAACACTTAGTGTTTTACTAACAGTGTAAAAGAATTTCTTAAAATTTTTATTTTTATATACTAACTTACACCCT